>JAODAL010007438.1:0-125215 GCA_025379985.1 Phyllomedusa bahiana
TATTACACACTTCCTCCTCACATCGTCTGCCACAGATCACCTCACCTCTGCCCCCTCACCCTGTGTAGAGAGCTGGGGAGCAGACCACGGGGTTAATCCTGGCACAAAAAAACACAAACACAGAAGGGGGAGCCCTCTCCCCCCCTTCCCTACAAACATCACAAGTGGCCTCATACTGTGCGGGGGGGCTCTTGCTCTACCTTATGAAACTGATGAGTCCCACACTGGGCCAGTAAGAAAAATCAACATCAAGGGCTAAAGGGGGATTTGGGGACTGCGACCCTACTCCCGGGGTAACAAAAAATCAGTGGGACATTTTTAAGGGGACATTATTGCAAAGTGCTTGTTTTTTTAAAAGATCTTTTATTTAAAACCAACATTGTAGCAAGAAAACCCCCTTTAAAACATAAAAACCCTTACTCTTACCCATTTAATAGGGGATACTTTTTGCAAATTTTTTAAAACCCAAAAATTTTCTATGTAGGTTGAACCAAATTTAAATTACTTGGATCTAGGTCAAGTTTCACATTAACCTAAATACAAATCACAATACTTACCATTAACAAACAAGGAAAGGGAAAAAACCCTGGATAAAGGTTGGTAAACAAACCCAAGCTTTCTTTTTGGGGGAAAAGGGGTAATGGGGGTTTTAAAATTGCTTTTTTCAGTTTTTTAATTCTCTTTCTGCTATGCAGATCTAATATTTGTTACCCTTTGTTTTATCTGCATTCATTAAATCCACATTTAATAAATCTATAATTTAAAGTATAAAGTATAATTTGAAAACATAATACATTTATCACTTACCAAAACTATAATTATAATGTTCACCTATTCATAAGGTGGAATTTAGTATTTGCCAGAAACCACATATTAAACACTTTAACTGAGGTTATGAAGAAGGACCAATTGAAAAGATCAATGTGCTCTTTTAATTCTATCAGAAAAAAACACTTCCCCTTTTTCTAAATATGCTCTTTGTTGAATAAACATAAAAACCTCCATGACTGCTTTTTTAAAATCTTTGTAAACAAAAGAATCTTTACGCCTTCGCAAAACCCAGAGCAATGAGTTACATCTGATGCCATTAACCTTGAAAGTGAAAAATGAGCATCTTGGAACTATTATGGTCATGAAGCATCATTACAATGTTCACATACAGTAGATCATCTGCTTCTACTTATCCATTTATATATAATAATTGACTTTATGCAAAAATAATGATCTATAGAAGCTAAAATTATAATATTAGCATAAGTTTTCCAAAACGAAGCATTTTTTGGCACTAACAACTCCTTTTTAAAATTTGAGATTCATCTATTTCAATCATTTTATCTTTTTACATAAATATTTATGCAGTACACAATAAATATACAATTTATACTGTAACATATATACTATATTTTATGCTAAAAACATTCACCAAAAAACCCTCAGCATGACAAATAGCATTATTAGTTTTTTTTGGTTTTTTTTTTTAAATGGTACGGGCATTCTAGTGGACACTGTGAAAATTCTTTGGGGTTCCAAATAGCCAACAACTGGCCATAGCCTAACAGAATCAACTAGGAATAGCAGAGCTGATTTGCAAATGATGGGGTTTGGGGCTCTGAAAAACACATGAGGGGAAAAATCCCTTGAACAATTTTGGGGCAGTGCATGTAGGGGTCTTCTTTCCATACACTGTACCCCCCCATTTTTAAGGGGCCTTACTAAACCCCCATTCCAGTTTTTTGCATTTTTCTTCCGAACACTGTCTGAACAGTTTCGAATATCTTTTCTCTGTGACAACCGCTTCCCTCGTTACCTTTCATTTGTCCTCCAACGTTCTTTACAGACTGACCCCTTACACCATACTTCCCCGGTTTTTCCTCTTCTTACAGCTCTTCCTAGTGTTCTCATGCCACCTGCTGTCAGAACTATGAATTAATGTCTCCAGTCCTACAACTAAATAGCTGCAATACTACTACAGTATGGTACAGGTTTCCAAAAACTCATGGACATTGCCAATCATTTAAAATGTGTGCCAATTTGCAGTATAACAGAGCAGTATACAGCTCCTGGCTTTAGCCACTAGAAAGAAATGCCAAACAGATTAACAACCACTAAGCAAAATCCTTTGATCAAGCAAAGGCTTTTAACAAAAGTAGTTAAAACCGGCTGATCTGGACTGTCCTTTTAATGCATGGTTGGTTATTCATTTTAATGGATGGTACGTAATCCTATATTTCCCTCAAAAGGCCATATCACATTGTAAGCTGTTTTAAGAACTTTCAAGAGTCAGACCCATGTGTAAGAATGGGCCATGTGGGGAAATAGGTAATTTTTAAAATCTACAGCTGAGTTTTGGGATGGGGAAGACCCACATAATCACCTCATGGGAGATGGTGTGGCAACAGTATGAAAGATACAGTCATTACAGTGAAACTCAAAAGGCTTAACTCGAATAAAACTCCCATCTTGATTTTTTTTCAATTTTTTGCGGGGTTCAAAAATCTTGGGGGTTTTCTTTTTCCTTTTTTATACTTACTTATACTCTTATTTTAACAGTTCTAAACTGGTTCTTATGTGCCAAAGTTATTTGAACCTTGTGTCTATATCCTTTGTCTCTAGAATTTGCAAGCTTGTTCGGGCCAAGTGAGTTTGGCCTTAATGGCACCCATTTGGATTTAAGATGTTTTTTATACGATTTCATTAATGTTTTCTCCTATAAAGTTTCCCTTTTAAACCCTCATCTTATCAGTCTCAGGTCATTCAAACACCAGTGTTCCATGGCAATAGTCCACACCCAAAATCATTTGCTTTTTTTCTCTATTAAATTTTCCGTCTGGCTAAAAATTTTCTCCTGATCATGCGGGAACCCCCCTTGGAAAGGCCCAAAAAATCTACATACCAGCCCTAGTTTTCCATGAGCATAACAGAGGAGATTATTAGGGTCCACCCTTCTATCCATACAAGATATGAGTACTTTTAAGAAGTCAAGTAATCTTAATCCATACTGTTACTTAGACCAGGTACTGCATACGGGCATTCAGTTTCTTTTTTTATTCCTTAATCCATTTAAACAAATTTAAAACCTTTCCCTTTATTTCTTACAGTGGTAAAAAGGGGGTAAAAAAAAAATTTGTTTTGAACTCAAGCATCCATTAAATTGAACCGTTGAAAAAAATTGGATTTTATTCACAGGAGCAGGGGAAGTCTTCGGGTATAGGCTACGGGTTGGTATTACTCGGGCCCCTTTCCCTGGGGGCGGGAGGCGGGCGGCGCCCGGGGCGCCGGGTCCCCACCCGAGGGGGCCGGGGCCGCCCGCCCCCCGGGGGCGCCCCGACCTCGGACTGTTTTATAACATCGCGCGGGGCCCACAGCTGCGGGGCGGGGGCGGGAGGGATCGTTCCCGCCCGATCCTCCCTGATAGCGTCACAGGGGCGCACAGTTTTCACCGCGCCCCTGTGTGCTGATTTCTGGCTGGCGCTTGCCTCGGGGAGACCCCGGGGGTGTGGTGCGGGTAACAGCGTATGACTCACGCTTTTTCCCCCTGCACCCCAATGGAGCAGCTCCGGCCGGGCCGGGGGGACCGGGGGTGATACTCTTTTGTTTTTTTATAATTACTTACGGGGGGCCACGGGCTCAAGGGGGCACACTGGCTAAAAGGGGGGGCACACAGGCTAAAAGGGGGGAATCCTGCTACAGGGGGGCACACTGGTCAAGGGGGGCCCCCTGGGCAAAAAAAGGGGGGCACAGGGCACAAGGGGGGCATCCGGGCTACAAAAAGGGGCATCGGGCTAAAAGGGGGCACACGGCAACGGGGGGGCACACTGGTAAAAGGGGGGCCACGGCTAAGGGGGGATCTCGGGCTACAGGGGATCCTGTACAGGGGGGGCATCACTGGCAAAACAAATTTTTGGGGCACACGGGCTACCCCAATGAAAGGGGGCACACTGGCTAAAGGGGGGACACTGGACAAGGGGGACACGCACGGGGGCATCCTGGCTAAAGGGGGCCCCCGGGCCCAAAGGGGGGGACTACTGCTACAAAGGGGGCTCATGGGAAAAAGGGGGCACCGGCTACAAAGGGGGCAAACTGCACAAGGGGGGCACACTGAAACAAGGGGGGACCGGCACAGGGGGGCATCCTGAAAAAGGGGGGGTCACTGGCTACGGGGGGGTAACTTACGGGGGGCAAAACGGCAACGGGGGGGCACAACTAATGGGGGGCAAAACTGGCTAAAAAGGGGGCAACTGCTAGGGGGGGGGACTTGGCACGGGGGTTCACGGCTACGGGGGGGCCCTCCCCTGGTATAGGGCCACTCCCTGGGTTATGGGGGATTTTATGGAAAAGGGGAAAACGATAAAGGGGGATCAAAATTTTTTTTTAAAAGGGGCTTCAGGGTTACAATGGGGAAAAAAAGGGAAAGGGCAAATCTCGGCTTCCCGGGGGCACTTATATAATTTACTGTAACCATTTTTTATGTTCAGAGCCTGTTCAGGGGGATCCACCACTGTATGCTGGGAATATTGGTTGAAGTATAATGGTTTTATTCAGTAATGGGCATTTTTTTTATTTATCATATTGTTGGGGAATGTGGTCACGGTGTTGTGTATTTGGGCACATGTGGGATATGTGGGCATGGGGGGAGTATTTTTCGGTCAGGTGGGGAAATGTGGTCTTTGTGTCTTGGGGTTCTGGTTGGTTACAGTGTTATTGGGAAATGTAACTATTTTTTAGTAACTTATATTATAAATTGTGGGAAACTTTTTGTATATTTTAGATTGGGGTTTATGGTGATGACTGTTTCATTATGGCCATTAAAGTTCATGGGGGGGGGGGGGGAAATTTTTTACCTGCCCTGAGTGAAATTTTCCCAGGACTTGCCCTGGTATTACTTTGAAATTGCAGATAATTGAATTGCAGATAATTTGCAAGATATAAAGAGTCTAGTAATCTTGGCACATTCAGGGTTTAATAGGCTGTCTAGCTATGAGTTCTAAAGTCATCTCCAAGTAAGGTCATCCTCTTTTAGACCTTTAGGGCCCTGAATTGTGAGGTGAACATTATTGAGTCAGAGCTTGGGCCCACCAGAAGATCCTCTGGTGTTCTGGTGGGCAAGTTCAACCCTGCTCACATACACCAATCTCTGTCCAGCAATGGGCAATGCATGCTTGCTCTATCCACTACCTCATGGCCCAAGAGATCCAGAAGAAGAATTTCCCCACCTCCACATTTTTAGAATCGCAAAAAAACAGCAGCACAATAAAATAATATTTCACAGCGAATAAAAAATATATTATTAAAAATTCTGCATCTCCCTCTTCTAGAAAGGCATATAAGAAAAAAAAAATTGACATAGCGTTTTCCAGTTTGCATACTTTGTGTTACTCTCTAAATGGGCTACAATGGAGTTTACTACTTACCCTGTTACACACGGCAGTGTCCTGACTGTTGTAGTGTCTGTCCTTAGGGAAAGAGATGTGTTCTTGACATAACCCTTCAACATGAACTAATAGGGAACTATAGAGAAAAGTTGTATAACATATAAAACCTCTATGACATATCCAGCATACAACAGAATAACATCTGGTTGTCTATATTCAATAAAGTTCCAAATGTACAGTAAGAAAGTTTCAGTGGATAAGAATATTATGTGAGACAGGTGCCGACTTAGAAGTGGATGTTCTCGTGAATATTTTCCTGCAAATACATCTGAGCTCCACTTATAAATATTAATACTTTAATACAAAATGTTCATGTACATTTCTGTCACATTCAATTTTATTTTAATTTTCTTTTATAAACCATTCCTGCTAATCGAGCCTGTGCTGTTCTGATTACTCCAATCAGTGACTGCTTTAAAGTGAACCCCTGCAGGCCAATAATTCTGAAAAGCTATAATGATCACTGCGCATTACTACAACTAAAAATTGAGATTAAATACGAAATTATTTTTATAAAGACCTGGATGGCCTTGTCATCGCTGGCTTAATGTCAAGGCCTTAAATTGGATTTTTAGACACCTGACAGTGTAAGGTTGTAGCGTTTGCTTTACTTTTTTTTATTTTAAAATCATCAAAAAATCTGCCCTTAAAAAAAAATTTAAAAAAGGTAGGGTCATTTACTTTTCACTCAAAAGGGGAACAATATATTTGAGGGGCCAGGTCAGAATATTCACAACAATTGAACATTAAAAATTATAATGTTTGTTGGAAACTAGATAAAAGTCTTATTTATACACTCTTAAACTAGGATAGATGTGTATTTACAAAAAAAGTGCAAACCCATGAAACCCCGTTATTCTTTTATTTAATCCCAAAATTTTTTCGGGTCTTAAAGGGGGAAAAGGGGGCTTTTCTGGTATGTTTTATCAAATATTTGCTGTGTAATACACACTTTTCGCATCCCCTCCAAAAAAAAAAAATCTAAAACTTTGGTATGTCTTAAATTGTGAAGGTAGTTAAGGCTACCATGGCAGTTGGAAGCTAAATAATAGCCTCAAAATCTGCCATGTACAGTACAGAAGCATGTTAGGCCCCTTAACAAGGCAAAAAAACTCCTTTCACATCTAATACATAGCAATACTGTAATGTATTACTGTGTATTATAAAAACAATCAAAGACTGACTATTGCTCCAGTACAAAAGAAAAATAAAAAATAACACAAATTAAAAAAAATAAAAAAAAAAAAAGTACAAAATCACAAAAATAAAAAACCCTTTCCCCAAAAAAAAAATTTCCTTTTAGGGAAAAAAATAAAAAAAAAAAATTAGTAATGTACAAAAACCAGTCCTATAAAAGTGTCTATACATTTTATTTATACCATATGGTGAATACTGCAAAAAGTAAAAAAAATAAAATAACTATGGCAAAAATGCATTTTTTGTTCATTCTCAATCACAAAAAAGGAATAAAAAGTGATCAAAAAGTTTGATTACGTTATTGCTAGTGTTGAGCGATTGCGTTGGCTATCGAGATCGATCGATAGTTGATAGTCGGCCGCTATCGATAAGGTTTTTCGATAGTGAGCATCGATTATGCACCGAAACCATTAAAAAGTCTATGGGAGAGCAACCACACCTTCATTCATTACACCAAACAAGGCAGGAAGCTGAAATTAACATCCACAACAGTCCCAATGGATACGTGCTACATCTTATGCACACACACTTACTTTAAAAAAAGTCACAGAAAAAAAGTCACAGACCATTAACTATCCCTGTCCTTGTACCACAGCCTGACCCTAAACACCTGCCTCAACCCACAAATAAAAAGTTGTCCAGAAGGCAGTATTGATTTTAACCAACATGTTACTTGAACTGGACATTGAAAATCCCTGTCCTGGAACGCAGCATGAGCCCCAAACCTGCATGACACCCCCCGCACAATTAAAAAGTGCCGGAAAAAAGGAGTCTTTCAAAACCACCATTATTAGTTTCACTGGACATTGACTAAACATGACTGGGGCCACAGCATGAGCCCCCCAAACCTGCATATCCCCACAATTAAAAGTGCCGGAAAAAGGAGTCTTTCCACCCCATTTTTAACTTTTCACTGGACATTGACAATTACCTGTCCTGGGCCACAGCATGAGCCCCAAACCTGCAATGACCCCCACATAAAAAGCTGCCGGAAAAGGATCTTCAACACCATATTTAGTTGAACTGGACATTGACTATCCCTGTCCTGGGCCACAGCATGACCCAGGGCCGGAGTTACAGTGGGTGCGGTGAGAGCCCAGGCTGGCGTCCGTCATCTATTAACACGCAGGATAAAATGCCCTGATGACGCAGCAAGAAACTGTCGGCAGAAGCAGAGTGCGGAAGCGAAGTGTGAGAACTCCAGCCATCCCTCTGTAACACAGCACTACCTGGTAGCCGCATGCCCCAATTCCGTATGAGTGTGGGACCAATGAGCTTTCACTTGGAAATTACTGGTGGTTTAAACGCTCCTGTTACACCCAGGTGCCCTTATCTTGGCATCTTTTCTTATTTTACACCACGTGCGGAGGAAATAGGTCTCTGTACTTTGTTCTCTGTCGTGCTCATACTCCATGTCCTCTGAATAACCTACATCTGTCAAGTTATCCTGTACCTCCCTTGTACAATTCCAGAAGAAATTATTTAACAGCTATTTTGTTACATTCCAGTTTTTTATTACTTAATTCCTCGAAAACAGCACATTTTTAAAATAGGAAGGAATCCCACCATGTATTGATTTCTCTTATTTTTTCATTGTATTAAATGGGTTGTCTCAATACAGGGCTTGAATAGCTTACTATGTTAACAGAACTTGCAAAAACCAAGTCAATCATTTGCAAAATGTGTCCATTAACAGTGTCCTACCTATTCCTGTATTCTGACGGCACATCACCCTTGAGCACTCTTGACAAATTGTGAAGAACAAATGTCTGTTAGAAACAACATTTTTATTTGTAGAATAGGACTGTAGTATAGCTGCATTCACATGCAACAATGCCCCCAAAAATTCAAAGCCAAGACCCTGAGCCACTTTGGTCAAGTTGTTGACAACAAAATCTGTTAGAAACAACATATTTTTTATAATAGGAGGCTGTAGTAATGCATGCATTTCAAAGCACAAGACCCAAAAAATTATAAAATGACTTTCTCAGCCACTGTTAAAAAATTGTGAGGGAGAAACCACTATAGAAGCCACATTTCCAGTTACAACGGACCATGATTAATGCTGTATCTCACAGCTACAAGACCCCAAAAAATTATAAAAATGTCTTCTCAGCCACTATTAAAAATTGTGAGGAGAGAAATGCCACTAGAAGCCACATTTCCTGTTCCAAAGGACCATAATTATAGCCAGAATCTCACAGCAACATGACCCCAAAAAAATTCTAAATAAAGACTATCTCCAGCACTATTAAAAATGTGAGGAGAATGGCCACTTAGAAGCCACATTTCTAGTTCCAAAGGACCATAATTATAGCTGTAATCTCACAGCAACATGACCCCAAAAAATTTATAATAATGACTTCCAGTCACTATAAAAAAATTGTGAGGGAAAGCAATGCCATTTAAGAAGTCACATTTCTGTTCCAAAGGACCTTAATTTATTGCTGTATCTCACAGCAACATGACCTCAAAACCATTGACACAAAATGCGAAAAAATCTTACGATAAAGTGAGTAAATGGATAAGGTGTTGTCATAAACCTTTGCTGTTCTTTTACATAGTCTCCACAACATCAAAACCAGCAAAATTAACTGTTGGGAACAGAGTATAACAATTATGCAGTAAATAAGCGCCAACATACCACAATTTACAGCACGATCAACGCAACCCAACAGACCCAGGCTCGAGAAAAAAAGGCGGGAAACACCGAACAGAAAAAAGACACAGAGACTAGGCACGCCCCTGAGCCACCGCCCCAACACGGTACCCCCCCAGCATCACTCCCTCTCCGCGCCCATCCGCGAGCCCCCCCCGTCCCCTGCGACACCTCCCCCGTCCCCCTTCCACCAGCCCCTCCACCCTACGCCCGCTCACCCCCCCCCGATAGACAACCCGCCCAAAGCTACCCCTCCGGCCGCCACCTATGTCTGTGCCCCCCCCGTCCCCCTCTGCCTCCCCATACTCCCCAACCCCTCCGCCCCTGCTTCTCACCCTACCCCCACCCTCTGTCCCTACTTCATTCGCCCCCCCTCCTCCTCCCGCTACCGCACCCCCCACCCCGCCTCATCACCCCCAGCCCCCATCTGCGCCTCTCACTGTTTCTGCCCTTACCCATCACTCCCCTGACCCTCCTGCGCAGTTCCTCCCCTCTCTCGCTCCCCCTCACAACCCCCCACCGCCCACCATCCCCCCCCTGCCCTCCCCGCACCCTCACACCCGCCGCCCCCCCTCCGCCTCCTTCCCCCCCCCCTTCCCACCGTCCTCCCGTCAACCTGAGCCCTCCCACCCTGCACTATCCCAACACTTTATTCCCCTCCTGTCCCGCACACCCCCCACCCACAACCCCTCGTCGCGCCTGTCCCACCCACCCTATCGAAACTCACCACCTCTCCGTCCCGACTTCTCACCCCATCGGTCCCCGGTCCCTTTGGCCCCCCCACCCGCCCTCCCCTCACAGCTCACGCTTTCCCCCGCCCCTAACCCCCGCCATTCCCCTCCCCCACTCCTCTCCGCTGCTCCTTCCGTGGCACCCCCCACGCTCCCCTCTGCCTCCTCGTACTTCCGTCCCCCATACCCATGCCCACCCCCCCCCCCCCACCACTCCCCACCCACCCCCGCCCCGCCCCCTAACATCCCCATCCGCTCCCCGTCGTCGCCACCCCCTCACCCGTCCCCAGCTCCAAAACCCCCCCCCGAAAACCCGCGGCCCCATACATAAATCCCCGTCCAGATGCCAAGACCATGGCCACTATCGAGCCCTCCGGCCAAATGGGGCCACCACAACATACAGACGACTACCATGCCGAATTCCACTTGCATGCAAGTCCCCCCCGATCCACATTCTCAGTGGTACGCCGGATGCGATTTGTCTGACATGACTCCTACCAGCTGTGCTGAGAGTCCGCTCCAGATATGACCTGGCTGCTGGGCAGGACAACACCTCTATGCGTGGGCGAGCGAGCTCGGGCCATACGTCCATATAGGATACCCAGAAAGTCCTATGGGGTCCGACCACATCAAAACAGCGTAGTAGAGACTACAATAGTCGTGCACCATGATCTTAAGCTATCTCTGTGTTGTTGGCAGAGTCCCTGCATTGCAAGCGTCGGATGAGGTGGTAAACAAAGATAGCCAGAGTCACCCATTAGGAACTGCACCTTGGCCTGCTGGCTGCCGGCTACCCTACTTGGCACTCTACTCTGTCACGTCCGCTGATGTGTTCCACCGTGACATTTGGGGAACGTGAAGCAGACGCAACAGATGTCTTCCATTTGATCAATCACAAGTCTCCATTTCCCTGCAATTTACTCTCTATTTGGGTGGTGGAAGGAAAGTGCTGTTTTTGTTTTGTACCGGGGGATCCAGGAGGGTGGCCACCCAGTAACTGTTGTTCCTTTGATGGCCTTAAATGCGAGGATCATGTGAGAAATGGAGCATCCAATCAACTCATTGAGAGATGGGAGCCTTGATTTCCCAAGCCTCTGGTCGAAGGGCACTAGCAAATTGATCTTCCTCATCTTCCTCCTCCGCCTCAAAATCGCGCCAACCTCTCTTTCCAAGGCAGGGACCGTCGGTAACATCGTGTCTGGCATCCTCCTCCCTCCTCCTCCTCCGCTGCCTCCGGCACAGCTTCAACACAGCCCTGACTTGCCTGAGATGATGCACCCTCGAGAGCTGATGCGCCACCTTGCCACTAGCTCTGAAACGCCCGAAACCACTGCCTAATGAAGACCATGAAATTGTGAAACGTCGGGCTAGTGGATTTGACGGAGAGAAAGGCTCCGTGTCCGCATCTGTGTCCGTCCCTCCTGCGGGACCTGTTTGTTCAGAGTGTCCAACGATCGTTCCAAACTAAGAACACCACAATGAGCTCCATGCTGACAAGGGCATTGTCCGCACTGACCAATTTGGTGGCTTCTTCAAAACTGGCAAGGATGGGCAGTGCTCTTTCACACGCCTCCCACTCTCGTGGTTTCAACACCCCGAGGGGGGGTCCGTACCGCTGCTTATGTCAGGCCATGTGTCACTTTTGTACTAGAGCGTAATGGCATTGCGCTGCTGCCACCCAATCCTGGAGCATGTGGAGGGTGGAATTCCAGCGTGTTTCCATGGTCCAACAATGCTACGGTTTGACCGGGGAAGTCCCGAGCTGACGCTGCAAAATGCAGCCAGGCGGGACGAAGCAGGTGCGAGCGGCGAGTGCGAACTCCAGACACCTCGAGCCTTCGTCAGCAGGCAGTCCCAGACCCGGGTAGCTCTTTAGAAATATCTGGACGACAAGGTTCAGACATGTGCCAGCAAGGGATGTGCTCCAGCATTACCGATCTTAAAGGGCGCCAGCAGAATTCGCCCGTAATCGCACACCACCTTGCTGGCACAAGTTCTTGTCACCCAGCAGCGCGATCGGAATCTCTTGCTTAGAGCCGTCCACAGCTCCTGACCTGTGTGTGTTCTGTCTCCAATGCAGATTAATTTCAACATGGCCTGTTGTCTCTGGGCACGTGATGACACCTGAGGACCTTGGGGAAAGAGCCCTGTCAACCATCCCTCGGTTTTGAAGAGCGTCGCGCCGACAAGAAAGCCACCGTCACCCCCCATAGACCTCCACCCAGCTCACCGCAGTGAGCTTCCACAGAGATATAGCGGCTTGGTATATGGGTTTAAAGTGTTCTTCGGCTCCTAAACCTGGAAGACAGAAGGCTGCTGCTAGACTGGCCACTGTACGCGTCAGGTCGTCAAACTGGGAAGGAGAAGCGGGTAGGATGGTCCTCTGGTGGTGGGTAGTACTCGGGCGACGGTGAGGCTGAAAGCGGAGGCCCTGATCCCTGAACATAGCCAACTCTGAGAGACATGGCCCACTGAGAAACGCTTGGTGAGGCGGAGGAGGAGAGGCGGAGACGAGGGTGTGACAGTGTTGGAGGTCCGGCGTCGGTCTGGCCTTTTTTGGCCAAGTGGTATCCCTCCAATTTTCAACTCATGCATTCGCTGCATGTGACTAGACATGTTGGTGTGGTTACACCACTTAAGGTTCTCGCCTCTACTTATGCTTTACTGTCAAAGCGGCATATACATCGCTGGGTGAATCAAGGCTTGCTCAAAGAAGACCACAGGCCATGAGAGGTCCTGGACCTTTTTGACGGTGATAAGCGAGGAGCGGGGGTTTTTCGCGCTGACCGTGAGGCTGGCGGAATCATATCAGGCGAGGAACATCTGCGACCACCCTCTCCCTTATTGTGGCGGGACCCTAAAGACACTACACCATCGTCTTTCCCTCCTCGTCCACTGATAAGCGATCACAACCGGAGCAAATTTCGCGAAAAGACAGGATGGATCCGCAACTATCGTCATCGACATCACCATCATCAACACAGTGACTTGGTCGACCTGACTATCTGTCATCCAGAAAGCTGCGGGTTACAAGCAAGGGGCACTTCAAGGCGTTGCTGACCGCTGGCCGGGATTCTGCCGCAATGACCGGCTTCTTCACCTCCTCTATGCCATCAGTAACAGGCTCAGAGCAAGAAAATCCATTCCCTATAGGCCTCTTGATCTTTTAACAAGCCTTCTGACCCCAACCGCATTTGTCTCAAAGAGGTCTTCAGAAAATGATTATCTACAGTGGTGGGTTACAAGAGTTGACATTTGGGCTGCTCATCATTTGACCAGATGCTGATATGGCTGATGAACGACATTTGTGGACGTGACCTGCGAGGACGAGGAGGTAAGACAGCTGGATGCAAGAGTTGCATTAACCACTGAAGGACGATTGGCGACGATGTTCGTTACTTAAATTCACAGGGCCCTGACCCAGCGATGACAGGCCTTGACGTCCCTCGCAACTGACGATCCGCTGGCATGCTGTTATAGTCGCCAGCACTGAAAGGAGCGACTTCTCCTCGTACCTCTACCTACATGTGCTAACCGCCCCACTTTGCTCGCTTACCACCTGCATTTCGCTCCATGATGTCAGAAATTTTTTTATAAAAATTTGAGAAGGTATGGAAAAGTTTTGGAAAAATCCTCTTATTATAAGACAGCAAATCACAGATATTCTCAAATCGAAACAAAATTGCTGGATTCAAATTTAACTGCAGGAGTCTTATCAACAAATCTGGATTGGGCACAAGTCCCAAAAACACGTAACTGTTATGTTTTGATATTAATAAACTGTATTTTTTTGCACCTTTCAATTCACCTGTTGGTGAATAGACTTGCTTGTTTTAAGATTTACAGTAATGCGGGCTTCAATGAACAGTGCTGGGTGCCAAAAGTCACAAAACACGTAACTGTTATGTTTTGATATAATAAACGGTATATTTTGCACCTTTCAATTCACACTTTGGGTGAATATAGAATTGCTGTTTTAAGATTATACGTAGATGCTGCGTTCAATAAACAGTGATGGGTGCGCAAAAGTCAAAAAACACGTAACTGATATGATTTTGATATAATAACTTATTTTTTTTTGCAACCTTTCATCACCTGTGGTGAATATAGAATTGCTGTTTTAAGATTTACGTAATGCTTGCGTCAATGAACAGTGCTGGGTGCGCAAAGTCAAAAAAAACACTACTGTTAAAGTTTTGATATAATAAACGGTATTTTTTGCACCCATTCAAGTCACCTCTGGTGAATAATAGATTGGCTGTTTTAAGATTACGTAATGCGCGTCAATGAACAGTGCTGGGTGCGCAAAAGTTCAAAAAACAACGTAATTGTTATGTTTTGATATAATAAAAACTGTAAATTTTTTGCACCTTTCAATTCAACCTGTGGTGAATATAGGAAATCTGTTATAAGAATTACAAAGATTGCTGCTCAAGAACATGCTGGGTGCGCAAAAGTCAAAAACCCGTAACTGTTATGTTTTGATATAATAAACAGTATTTTTTGCACCTTTCAATTCACCTTGAGGTGAATATAGAATATGCTGATTTAATAAGATTAACGTAGAAGCTGCAGCGTCAATGAACAGTGCTGGGTGCGCAAAGTCAAAAAACACATAACTGTTATGTTTTGATATAATAAACGGTAATTTTTTGCACCTTACAATCACCTGTGGGTGAATATAGAATAGCTGTTTTAAGATTACGTAGATAGCTGCGTCAATAAACAGTGATGGGTGCGCAAAAGTCAAAAAACAAACACGTAACTGTTTATGATGTTTTTGAATATAATCAACAGTATATTTTTGCACCTTTCAATTCACCAGTGGTGAATATAGAATTGCTGTTATAAGATTACGTAGATGCTGCGTCAATGAAACAGTGCTGGGAGCGCAACAAGTCAAAAAAACACTTACTGTTATGTTTTTGATATAATAAACTGAATTTTTTTTGCACCTTTCAATTCACCTATGGTGAAATAAAGTATTGCCTGTTATTAAGATTTAACGTAGATGCTGCGACAATGAACAGTGATGGTGCGCATAGTCAAAAAACATGTAACCTGTTTTTATGTTTTGAAATAATAAACTGTATTTTTTTGCACCTTTCAATCACCTGTGGTGAATATAGACATTGGGCCTTTTTTTGGTTATTAAAGATATACTTAGATGCTGAAGTCAATGAACAGTGCTGTGCGCAAAAGTCAAAAACACGTAACTGGTTATGTTTTGATATAATAAACGGTATTTTTTTGCATCCTTTCATTCACCTGTGGTGAATATAGAAATTGCTGTTTTTAACATTTACGTAGATGTGCCGTCAATGAAACAGTGATGGGTGTGCAAAAGGCAAAAAACACGTACTGTTATGTTTTGATATAATAAACTGTAATTTCTGCACCTTTCAATTAACCAGTGTGAATATAGAATTGCTGTATTAAGATTTTTCGTAATGCTGCGTCAATGAACATGCTGGGTGCGCAAAAGTCAAAAAACACGTAACTGTTATGTTATTAGATATAATAAACGGTAATTTTTGCACCTTTCAATTCATCTGTGGAGAAAATAGAATTGCTGTTTTAAAGCTTTACGTAGATGCTGCGTCAATGAACAGTGGCAGGGGGTGCGCAAAAGTCAAAAAACCACGTAACTGTTATTTTTCATATAAAAACTGAATTTTTTGCAACCTTCAATTCACCTGTGGGAATATAGAATTGCTGTTTTAAGATTTACGTAATGCTGCGTCAATGAAGCAGTGCTGGTGCGCAAAAGTCCAAAAACGACTAACTGTTATGTTATTGATATAATAAACGTATTTTTTTGCACCTTTCTATTCAACCCTGTGGTGAATATAGAATAGCTGTTTTTAAGATTTACGTAGATTGCTTGCCGAGTCAATGAACAGTGCTGGGGTGCGCAAAAGTCCAAAAACACGTAACTGTTATGTTTTGATATAATAAAACGGTATTTATTGCCCTTTCATTCACCGCTGTGTGATATAAGAATTGCTGTTTTAAGATTTACGTAGATGCTGCGTCAATGAAGCAGTGCTGGTGCGCAAAAGTCAAAAAACACGTAACAGTATATGTTTTGATATAAAAAAACTAGTTATTTTTTGTCACCTTTCAATTCACCTGTGGTGAATATAGAAGAAATTGCTGTTTTAAAGATTTACGTAGATGCTGCACAATGAACAGTGCTGGTGCGCAAAAGTCAAAAACCACGTAACTGTGATGTTTTTCGAACGATAACACGGTATTTTGGCAACAAACAACCTGTGCTGACTAAAAGATTGCTGGTTTGAATTTAAAGTGCAAGGTGGAATATATCAACAGTCACAGGTGAATTTGTAAAATTGAACACATATCTGAAATGTATACTGAAAGATATAAAATGGAGTTTTTGCAGCTAACAAAAGAGAACCTGCATGGTACTAGAAATTATTGTTTATCCAATATAAGTTCCAGCTTGCCCAATTCCAGGAAATATTTCACTAGCAAACTGTTAACAATAAGATATCCACTACAATGTCTACACTAAGTCCTTGTGAACTTTATCCAGTGTATCTTTAATAGATAGATCCTGTCTGTAACTTCTCCCGCCCCCCCCCCCCGCACCACACCGCCTGAATTTACAGTGGTAGATTCTGCCCTTAAAAATCTTAGCTAACTACATAAAAATGTTACAAATCCCTAATCTAACTAAATTGGAAGGATCACACAAATAGTAGAGGTTTCTCTGTGCAGAAATAGACTAATTTTCGGCTGATTCTTTTTGGCCACAGGCAGAACGCAGTCTATCCCTATGCGAACGCTGAGTACACTGAGGCAGAAACAGAAACGCTGTTCTATGTAAACGAGGGTCATGTGATTTTTCCTCCACCAATCGCAACCATACACATCCCATCATGACGTCGCACACGACATCTCACCCTGCTCTATTCTGGTAATCTGATTTTCTGGCCGCCAAAATTACAGAAAGCCCGAAAAAGGCGCGATCGTAATAGATGATCACAGATAGTTAACCATTAATATAACGCATGATCTGGAAATTTTCGATCTACCATAAAAACCTTGCCGATTTCAACTTTGCCGATAAAAATCGCTCAACACTAGTTATTGCTATCACAAAGTGATAGCAATAAAAATGTCAACTTATCCTACAAAAGTAATCACTTTCATGCCTCCATTTAAGGTTAAATTAAAGGAGTTTTATCGTTTGAGCTGTTAGGACTGTTCAGCTAATTCTCTCAGATTGAGTTTGAAATCCAGGGGCGTGTCTCTCATCCCAGGAGGCGTGTCTCTCCTCCCAGGAGGTGTGTGTCCCTCACTGAAGAACTGTGACATCATCATTTTGTATCAAGCATGGGATACATCAAAGGTTAATATAGAGATCTCTCCCAAGATTTATTATACACAGGGCTGTTTCTAGAACAAAGGGGCATCCCTTTACGTCATGAGGAAACGAAAGTTTCTAAATAAACATAGAAAGGGATTCTTTAACTGTAATAGCAGTGAGACTTGAATTCCTCTGCCGAGGGACGGGTCATGGTAAATTTTCAATAACCAAGTCAAAAAGGTTGGATCAATTTCTGGAGCGTAATAATATAACAATTATAGTGACTAGGATCAGATAGGTCACAGAACCAGGGATTTTTCGATTGCCAGATTGGAGTCAGGAAAGGAATTTTTCCCTAAAATTGAGACAATTGGCTTCTACCTTCATTGGGGTTTTTGGCCTTCCTCTGGTCAACACCTTTAGCACAACAGGCTGACTAGATGGACGACTTGTCTTTTTTTGGCCTTACAAAACTATGAAACTATGAAACTATAAGGTTGTCTGGATATAACAGCTCTGTAGCCTCCTGCATGCTTCAGCAAGCTCCAGCAAGCTCCAGCAAGCACCTGTTATATCTCTTAGTTTACACACAAATTACACTGAAGGCCAGCAGCTCTTACTTCTGTTCTAGTGGTGTTCACCCAATTTGTACTGACAACAGGCAGAGATCTTTACTCAACTACAAGGACAAATGTCAGCTTCAAGTCAAGATCTCTGCCTGCTGTCAGTGACATGTGAGTGAAAACAATCGGGGGAGAAGCAATCAGCTTTGAGAGAAGACCCTGCTCAACCTGTAACTAACTTGGGCTGGTAGTGTAGCGGTAGAGCTTTGGCTTTACAATGAAGGGGTTTGGAGTTCTAGTCCCTCACAGAGTATTCCCCCCCCCCCCCCCTAAATTCTACACATATGTAGAGAGACCTAAAATATATATGTCAGTCTCTATAATGATATATATACACATACATAGCTCCCCTATATCATGTCTAATCCCCCAGAGTATATGCATTGTATCACATATGTTGGAGGTGCTTGGTGTGACTGCGAGGATGGAACACTATATAGGGGAGCTTTGTGTGTGTATATAAATAAAATTATAGATGTCTACACATATATTTTCATATCTTTAAATATATGTACAATTTATAAAATAAAATAAAAAAATAAAAAAACTACTGATGGGGCTTGAACTCCTAACCTCTCTCTTGCTGGGCGGATCAGCTAAGCACTGCACTACACACACAGTTAGTACAAACATGCATTAGATCTGAGGAACAGAAAACCATCTTTTCAAAAGTAGCAGCTTAAGGACTGGACCTGTGAGGAGGTGAATCAACCTCTTGGCAAAAGCTCTTTAAACAGCCAGTAATTGCCCAGATCATCACCCTAGAGCTGGGAGATGTGTATAGAGCCTGCAGACCTTGGTTTCACTATCGATTTTAACAGCTCAGAGGGGAGTAAACACAGAGTGTGCAAGCAGCCAATCACAGCGCAGGGGGCATGGCCAGGGCGTTTCCTATCTAGGGGCGTATCCCAACAGGCTGAATGAAATGTCAGCCAGCCAATCACAGTGTAGGGGGCGTGTCTAGGGGGGACAGGAAACGTTCAGGGGGCGTGGCCGACCAGCAACAGCAGAAATAGAACACAGATTTACAGAAAAGCTCATATCTGCTAAACCAAGTGACAGATGTAATGCAACCCAATTACAAAAGTGCTTATTTTTACTGTCCCCATAATCTGAGACATGATCTTTGTAACGATAAAACCCCTTTAAAGAAAAAGTTATTGCTCTTAGAATATTGCATCATAAAAATTTTATTTTGTTTAAGTGTTTTTTTAATGCTATTTAGTTTTCTATTAACTGTTTAAGCATTTAACATACTTTTTAGTTTTAACGTATTTTTTTATTTTCTTCCACCTTAAACTTAGGTGTGTCTTATAGTATGAAGTGTATGCTATATTCTCTATAAAATAACAATAGTTTTTCTAGATTTCTGTTCTTTCACTTGAAAATATATGAATATATTACATTAAGGTGTTACAATTCCATTTATTTATTTTTTAAAATGATCCAGTTATCACAGATTGGAATGATTTAGTTATCAATATATTTGTACATTTCCAAGAGGAATGATAGAGGGATAGCAAAATGCAGGTGCGCCACCATTTATATTTTCAGGGAATGCAAAAACTAACAAGCCATCTTTAAAGTCCCCAAAATGAAATATAAATTAAGAATAAAATAATTATTCCTGATTTAACTAGTTCTACACCAGGTCATTTCCCCCATTCATGAACTAGTATATTTTAGCTTTTTGTTTGGTTTTTGTAGCAATTGCTGATTTGAGAGCTAGAACACCTTGTTGGGCTTGGTTATTTAAATTACAGTTTTACAGCCAAGTTGGTTCAGAGACAAAAACAGTTAAAGTTAACTAATTTTGTGGTGCATAAAAAGGAAAATGTTGCTTAAATTTGCTAACTGGCTCTAATTTTAAAGACCCAGAGGAGTTTGTAATTAGTTATGATACCTTTCATGCAGGCTTATAGAAAAATTGGGTCTTTATCATTTCATCATTATTATTGCATTGTTAGTAACTAGTCTATTACACCATCTAGTCTATTGAGCCTTCAGTAATCTATCATCTTAGGATGAACAATCAAAAAAATGCCAACTCTGCTCTAATGACATAATCCTAATATTAGCTGCATCACCAACTTTATTAATGCTCTGTGTGTAAGATATACAGTGAAGGAAATAATTATTTGATCCCTTGCTGATTTGTCAGATTGCCCACTGACAAAGACTGTCAGGAATCTCCTGCTATGCCTGTTTCGTTTAAACTGGTTTTGTCCTTAAGTTTTCCCTCAGTCAAGATGGTGGATCATGTCTCAACTGGGTGCCATCTAACTTCCTGTTTCCTATATAAGCCTGTTGCTCATTGCTTGAGTATTGTGTTTGAGCTCCTACTTAGCAGAGAAACACCCCCAAAACATTATGGGGGCATGTGTGATCGGAGTTTTCACACTATTTCTGGCGTATAATGCGCCTCACTGTGCCGGCTCCGATGTTGGACGCATCTACCCTTTGTGTTAGGTGCATTGGTCGAAAGGCTCACCACTTTAAAGAAGGGGTGTTCTGTGGGAGCTCTGGGGGCGTGTTGCACCACATTCGAAAACTTCGACGCATGTATGAATGCGGGTCGGCAAAACTAGGCGCATTACAGCTTGACAGGCAGACTACTACTCAATGTGGTCTACCAGAGCCTGAGGAGTCGAAGTGAATCTAGAACTTCTTTTAAGGGGTCAAAATGTGCAATAGTTCTCCACTTACACCAGTACAATAATAAAAAATGAATTTAGGATAAATATCAAACTTTATAAAATTGAATTATTAAAATTTGATGAAAAATTTGATCATATAAAATTAATCTAAAAATATATAATGTCCCCAAAATATAGAAATATCTGCTATAAAATATATTTAAAATTCCTAGAAATTTAAAATAATTTTACATTACATAAGCCACTGATGATGTTGTACTGATTTTTATATTTAAAATTTTTAATACATTAAATTTTAAATGTATTTTTGCTGCTCTCACCCTTTAATTTACATACAGCAAGAGTCAGCATAGAACAGGTATTGCTGGGACCTGTGGTCCTCCAAGCAGGATCAGTACCATAGTTTCTATTCACTGACATGCTATTCTAATGATTTTTCTCTTATTTCCAGCCTATCTGTAACCTTAATACATGTTAGGCACATTAGTAATGCGCCTAAGTTCTGCAATGCGCCTAACACATAGGTGAGGCGCCTCGAACTTTACACACCATTTATGAATGCACAAAAAGCACTGGCATATATCGGGCGCATTTTACACTGGAAAAAAGAGTAGAAATTGAACTTCGACGCACCTCCGTTCATACATGCCCTCCTATGTTTCCACCTCCATGCTTGACAGTGGGGAAGGTGTTCCTTGGATCATAGGCAGCATTTCTCCTCCTCCAAACACGGCGAGTTGAGTTAGTGCCAAGCAGCTAAATTTTTTTCTCATCTGACCACAGCACCTTCTCGCAATCACTCACAGAATCATCCAGGTGTTCATTGGCAAACTTCAGACGGGCCTGTACATGTGCCTTCTTGAGCAGGTGGAACTTGAGCAGGGATTTTAAACCACTACAGCGTAATGTGTTACCAATGGTTTTCTTGGTGACTGTGGTCCCAGCTGCTTTGAGATCATTAACAAATTCCCCCTGTGTAGTTTTAGGCTGATCTCTCACCTTCTTCATGATCAAGGATACCCCACGAGATGAGATTTTGCATGGTGCCCCAGATCGATGTCGATTGACAGTCTTTTTGTATTTCTTCCATTTTCTTACTATTGCACCAACAGTTGTCTTCTTCTCACCCAACATCTTCCTTATGGTTTTGTAGCCAATTCCAGCTTTTTGCAGGGCTATGATCTTGTCCCTGACATCCTTATAAAACTCTTTGGTCTTGCCCTTGTTGCAGAGGTAAGAGTCTGACTGATTGAGTCTGTGAACTCTTTTATAAAAGTAACTATTTACGACAGCTGTCTAACAGGTGACAAGCTGATTAGGAGCGTCTAACTGGTTTGTAGAAGTCAGAACTCTTAATGGTTGGTAGGGGATCAAATACTTATTTCTCTCAGCAAAATGTAAATAAATGTATATAATTTATACAATGTGATTTTCTGGATTTTATTTTGGATATTCTATCTCTCAATGTTAAAATTGACTTACCCTTAAAATTATAGACTGTTCATGTCTTTGTTAGTGGACAAACTTATAAAATCAGCAAGGGATCAAATAATTATTTCCTTCACTATACAGTTTTACGATTTCTTAACTTAGTTTCTTAGCATATGGACATGTTTCTATATGTTTTTTTCAGATATGTCTCATTCTTGCATTAAGAAAGGGGATAGTTTTTGCTATATCTGCAGAGAAGCCACTTTTGTAGCACCAAGGTGAAACTTGACTACCATGATAGCCTACAGCCTGTATTTTGGTTGCAGAATAGATCAAGGCAAGATCTGGGCGCTACACATATGCTGCAATATATGTGCATCACATTTTACCCAGTGGATGTATGCATCTATACCTTTTGCAGTCCCAAAGATCTGGAGAGAGCCAACTGATCAGACTACCAATTGCTATTTCTGCATGGTGTTACCCATTAGGAAATGATTTTCAAGGAAGAAGAAGTGTCCAAACATTCCATATGCAATACACATGGTACCACATACAGAAGAACTTCCAGTTCCAAAAGCACCAAAAACATTTTCAGTTGAATCAAGTGAGGAAGAAGAGGGTGCCTGCTGTCATGAAGCATCTTCCTCTTACAACCCAGATTTTTGTCAGCAACCTTAAGGCCATGTTCACACGGCTTATTCTGGGACAGATTGGAGTTGTACTGCGTGCCGTATTTGCGCTTCAGTACGGCTCCAATCCGTCCCAGTAACTACGGTAATCCACAGTTCTCATAGAGAACTGTGGATTCCGTCGCTCCTCCCCGCTCGGCGAATCCGCCGCGGGGGGAGAAAATGACATGCACATTATTTACGGCGCGTACGCGCCGTAAATAATGAATTGTCTATGGGGCCGGCGGGCAGCGCCCCCGCCCCCGGCCCCGCCCCTTATTCAAGCCGTATTGCGGGCGGGATCTGTCCCGCAATTACGGCTTGAATAAGCCGTGTGAACCGGGCCTAACTGAGCCACACCTTATAACACAAAGTGAGCTGAGCGATCTTGTTAGAGATTTGGATCTGCCCAAGAGTAAGGTTTAGCTTTAGGCTACAGCAGTGGAATCTCCTAGCAGGCGATCTTTGGATTTCTTTGTTCCATAACTGTGATAATGGACTTGTCCAATACTTTGTTATGCAGGGGGATCTTGTGGCATGAAACAACTTCCAGTTTAATGGAAGCTCTGAAAACAAGTTGTAATCTAAAGGAATGAAGGCTCTTTATCGATTCATCCAAAATAAGCCTAAAAGCCATCTTGCTGCATAATGGCAATCCACTGACTTCAATTCCAGTCAGTTATGCAGTCTATATGAGAAAAATGTATGAAAACATAAAACAGCTATAGAGGTGCCTGAACTAGGACCAACATTTGTGATCCCTCTGCGGTGACTTAAAGGTGGTCGCCCTCTTACTTGGTCTCCAGGGTGGATACACAAAGAACTGCTGTTTTCTGTGTGAGTGGGATAGTCTTGGAAGAGAATATCATTACAATAAGAGACTGGTCTCTCTGACATTCACTTCAGCAAGTGAGTAAAAAAAGTCCTCATCCAGCACCTATTGACCCACATAAGATTTTGTTACCATCATTGCATATCAAGTTGGGCCTAATGTAGAACTTTGTAAAGGCAGTTATTAAAATGCAAAAACATTCATATACTCATTGATACATTTCCAAGATTGAATGAAGCAAAGAAAAAGGAAGGAGTCTTTATTGGACCACAGATTTGTAAGCTTCTTCAAGATGAGGAATTTATCTGTTTGTTGCAGGGAAAGTAAAAGGCTGCATGAGTAGCATTCACATTAGTGGTAACTAATTTTTTGGCAAACTAAAGAGCAGATAACTAGGAAGTTAGTTGGTGGACAACTAACTCTCTACTAACTAACTCTCAACTAACTAACATCTCCTCAAAACATTTAAGGATCTTGGCCGTAACATAATTTTCGCATCTAGACTCTATTCCACCAAAATGCAGAGCAGTAGGCAAAGAGTACTATTAGAGTTTTCACCTATATAGTGTGGGTTTGGAGAAAATATATCAAGGAAAATAGAATCCATCAATGCTTACAGATGTGACGATTAGGTGGATCCGCTGGACCACCGCAAGCGATGGTAGCTAAGCCACGCCAGGGAACGGAGTCTAAGTAGCCCCCGGTATTCACCAGAGCCCGCCGCAAAGCGGGATGGACTTGCTGCGGCGTGAGGCTACCAGGTCGTTACCCCTGACGTGACTGGCTTGCGGTGGCGGCCGGGGTACTGCGAGGTACAGAATCGGAATCCAGAGGCGTAGTCGGACAGGCAGGAGGTCAGGGCAGGCGGCAGAGGTTCGTAGTCAGATACAGGCAGACGGTCAGGGCAGGCGGCAAACAGGCAAGGTCAGGAAACGTAGTGGAACGGACTGGTACACGGGTAATCAATACGGACAATAGAGACACTCTAAGCTCACTAAACGCACACCAACAATCTGGCAGCGAGTGCTGGGGGCGTAACCCTTAAATAGAACCAACGTCCGGCAATCAACCAATTAAAGGGACACTGGCCCTTTAAATCTAAACCAAGTGTCGCGCGCGCTAAGGAACGGGCACGAGCCCGACGGCCAGCACGGACGGGAGCGGCGTTCACCGGAGCGGGGCCAGGTAAGGGAGCAGACGCCGGGACCGCGGGCACGGGGGTGGTCGGGGGCGGCCGCGATGCCCGCACCGAGCCCCCTGCGGGGAGGGGACCGGCTGGGGGGGCAGCGGCGCCCGCGACCCCTGTGACAGTAACCCCCCCCCCCCCCTTAGGTCTCCCCCTCTATTTCTTGAACCTGGCAAGAAGGTCAGGGGACAAGTTGGCCTCAGGTTCCCACGAACGCTTCTCTGGCCCAAATCCTTTCCAGTCAATGAGAAAGAACCGCTTCCCCCCTTACTGTCTTCTGTGCCAGCACCTCCTTGACCTCAAAGATGTTATCCGAGTTGGCCACAGGAGAAGGCGAGACAGCCCCCCGGGAGAAGCGATTCAGTACCACCGGCTTGAGGAGAGAGACATGGAAGGCATTCGGGACCCGCAGAGTGGGTGGCAAGCGGAGCTTGTAGGAGACCGGGTTAAGTTGCCGAAGTACCACAAAAGGACCCAGATATTTAGGACCCAACTTGTAACTGGGCACCTTGAAGTGGATGTACTTGGCAGATAACCACACCCTATCACCTGGCTTAAATATGGGAGGAGGCCTCCGATACCTATCGGCCTGAACTTTAGCGCGGGAGGAGGCACGAAGAAGGGCTTGACGAGTAACTTGCCAGAGTGACTTGATGTCCCGAACTTGGGCATCCACAGCAGGAACCTGACATGAGGTGGCTAGGGGGAGAGGTGGGCGGGGATGTAAGCCAAACACAATAAAAAAGGGGGCGGCTCCAGCAGATTCTGAGTCAAGGGAATTATAGGAGAATTCCGCCCAGGGGAGGAGGCCGGACCAGTTGTCCTGTTGGGCAGACACAAAATGTCGCAGATACGAGCCCAACACTTGGTTGACCCTCTCCACCTGCCCGTTGGTCTGAGGGTGGTATGCAGATGAGAAGCCCAACTGCACCCGTAGCTGCGCACAGAGAGCCCACAGAACTTGGATACGAACTGGACTCCCCTATCAGAGATGATGTGCAACGGGAGCCCGTGTAACCGGAAGACGTGGTGGAAGAAGAGCTGGGCTAGCTGAGGTGCCGAGGGTAAGCTGGGCAGGGGCACAAAATGAGCCATTTTGGAAAACCTGTCAACCACCACCCAAATGACCGTGTTTCCGGAAGAGGCCGGCAGGTCAGTGACAAAATCCATAGCAATATGGGTCCACGGTTTCTCAGGCACAGAGAGAGGCTGAAGCAGACCTGCGGGTCTGAGGCGAGGAACCTTGTTACGGGCACAAGAGGCACAGGCAGAGACAAAGTCCCGAACGTCTTGCATGAGAGTGGGCCACCAGTAGTATCTGGAGATGAGTTGTGCGGACTTGTGAATCCCAGGATGACCCACAGTTTGAGAAGCATGTCCCCATTTAGGATTCGGATGCCGCAAAGCAGGACGGATGTAGGTCTTCCCTGGAGGTATCTGTTGAAGATCTACAGGAGCAGCCGAAAGAAGTCGTTCCGGAGGAATAATATGCTGTAGGGGTGGCTCCAAGCCCACAGTATCGGAGGATCTGGAGAGAGCGTCAGCCCTGACATTTTTTTCAGCCGGTCGGAAGTGTAGAAGGAAATTAAAACGGGCGAAGAAAAGCGACCACCTGGCTTGTCGCGGATTCAAACGCTGGGCAGATTGCAGGTAGAGAAGGTTCTTGTGATCAGTGTGGATCTCGATGGGGTGGAGAGCCCCTTCCAGCAAATGACGCCATTCTTCTAGGGCCAATTTAATAGCAAGAAGTTCCCGGTCACCAATAGTGTAGTTGCGCTCGGCTGGGGTGAAGGTCTTGGAGAAGAATCCACAAGTTCGCAATTTCCCCGCGGAGGACTTCTGAAGAAGGACGGCGCCGGCACCAACTGAGGAGGCGTCGACTTCTAAGACAAACGGGCGCTGAGGGTCTGGACGAGAGAGAACAGGAGCAGAAGCAAATGCGGCTTTTAGAACGCCTCTTGAGCCTCGGGAGGCCAGGATTTGGGGTCGGCACCCTTCTTGGTGAGGCCTACCAAGGGAGCCACCAGAGATGAGAACTGAGGAATAAATTGCCTGTAATAGTTGGCAAAGCCTACAAAGCGCTGAATGGCCCGAAGGCCCACTGGACGAGGCCATTGCAGGACTGCTGAGAGCTTGGCGGGGTCCATCTGAAGCCCTTGATCTGACACGATGTACCCTAAGAAGGGCAGGGAGGTGCGTTCGAACAGGCACTTTTCCAGCTTGGCATAAAGTTGGTGACTCCGGAGACGTCTGAGCACCTGGCGGACGTGGTGACGGTGGGTCTCCAGGTCTGGAGAATAGATGAGAATGTCGTCCAGATAAACTATAACACAAACGTATAGAAGGTCCCGGAAAATCTCATTCACGAAATTTTGGAAAACAGCCGGAGCGTTACAGAGACCAAAAGGCATGACAAGATATTCAAAATGGCCATCTCGGGTGTTAAAGGCCGTTTTCCACTCGTCACCCTTTCGAATGCGAATCAAATTGTAGGCTCCACGGAGATACCAGTTTAGAAAAAATCCTTGCGCCACGTAGGCGATCAAAAAGCTCGGAGATCAAAGGCGGGGGGTACCGATTTTTGACAGTTATTTTGTTCAGACCACGATAATCGATACAAGGCCGGAGGGTACCATCTTTCTTCTCGACGAAGAAGAATCCGGCTCCCGCAGGAGATGACGACTTGCGTATGAAGCCCTTGCGTAGGTTCTCTTGGATATAGTCGGACATTGCCTTTGTCTCCGGGACGGAAAGCGGGTAAACTCTGCCTCGAGGAGGAGTAGTACCGGGCTGTAGATCAATAGGGCAATCGAAGGGCCGGTGCGGAGGCAGAGTTTCGGCCTGTTTTTCAGAAAAAACATCAGCATAGTCCTGGTAGGGAGCAGGCAGACCTGGCAGAGACTTCGTAGGTTTAGCAACGGTAATCTGAAGGGCCGGGCGGAGTGCCCGAAGGCATCGTGAGTGACAGGCTGGGCCCCAACGAAGAATCTCGCCTGTGTTCCAATTTAGGGTCGGGGCATGCTCTTGCAACCAGGGGAGGCCCAGGAGGATCTCAGAAGAGGATCGAGGCAGTACGAGAAGCTTCAAAGTTTCCTGATGTAACGCCCCAATCTGCAAGGTGAGGGGCGCCGTGCAGAACCGAATGGCATCCTTGAGGCATTCGCCAGTGACGGAGGACACGAACATGGGTTTCTGCAGGGGGGTCACTGGAAGCCGGTACTGAGACACCAGAGCATGGCTAATGAAGTTACCGGCGGACCCCGAGTCCAGGAAGGCGGTGGCCTGGAAGGTGCTGTCCGGTGAAGTTCCGCAAAGAACCGGAATGGTCAGACGGGGAGAGGCCGCACTGACACCTAGGGTCGCCTCTCCTACGAGCCCTAGGTGTGGGAGTTTCCCGGGCGCACCGGACAGTCTCCAATGAAGTGGCCGGAACCGCCGCAGTAGAAGCACAATTGCCTCAGACGTCGCTGTGAGCGTTCCTCCTGAGTCAGATGTGCCCGTTCCACCTGCATGGGTTCGTCCTCAAGAACCGTTGGCGGAGGAAGTGGAGGGCGTTGGAAGACAGGAGCTAAACGAGGTAGCCGGCGTTGTCGGGTGGACTCGCATTGGAGGCGGAGCTCTTGTTGTCTTTCGGCAATACGGATATCGATCCGGGTGACCAACCGAATCAATTCATCCAGTGAGGTAGGCAGGTCTCGACCCGTAAGCTCGTCCTTAATGCGTCCCGAGAGGCCTTGCCAAAAAGTTGCCACCAGAGCCTCGTTGTTCCAGTCTAACTCAGAGGCTAGGGTGCGGAACTGCACAGAGTAGTGTCCCACAGAGGAGTCGCCCTGACGGAGACGGAGCAAAAGTGCCGGCAGCAGAGGAGGTGCGACCAGGTTCCTAAAAGACAGTTCGGAACCCCTGGAGGAAGGCTTCCAGGTTAGCCGTTAGCGGGTCTCCTCGGTCCCACAGCGGAGTGGCCCAGACCAGAGCTTCACCGGTTAGGAGGCTAATAATGAAGGCGACTTTAGCCCGCTCAGTGGGAAATTGATGTCCCAGCATCTCGATGTGTATTGAACACTGGCTGATGAAACCTCTGCACTTCTTGGGATCTCCATCATAACGAGAGGGGAGCGGCAGATGCAGAGAAGGTCCCGGTGCAGGAGCAGGTGGAGCCGAGGCTGCCGGAGCAACTGGTGCAGGCGGGACGGCAGCAGCCGTGGGTGGCGGTAGACGGGCCGCAAGGTTCTGCATCATGGCCGCGAGCTGGTCGATACGCTGGCTCTGCTGGGCGACGGCCGTAGTAACGTCCCGGAGTTCGGGCAGAGGTACCCAGGAGGAATCCATGGCCAGATTGTACTGTGACGATTCAGTGGATCCGCTGGACCACCGCTAGCGATGGTAGCTAAGCCACACTAGGGAACAGAGTCTAAGTAGCCTCCGGTATTCACCAGAGCCCGCCGCAAAACGGGATGGACTTGCTGCGGCGTGAGGCTACCAGGTCGTTACCCCTGACGTGACTGGCTTGCGGTGGCGGCCGGGGTACTGCGAGGTACAGAATCGGAATCCAGAGGCGTAGTAGGACAGGCAGGAGGTCAGGGCAGGCGGCAGAGGTTCGTAGTCAGATACAGGCAGACGGTCAGGGCAGGCGGCAAACAGGCAAGGTCAGGAAACGTAGCGGAACGGACTGGTACACGGGTAATCAATACGGACAATAGAGACACTCTAAGCTCACTAAACGCACACCAACAATCTGGCAGCGAGTGCTAGGGGCGTAACCCTTAAATCGAACCAACGTCCGGCAATAAACCAATTAAAGGGACACTGGCCCTTTAAATCTAAACCAAGTGTCGCGCGCGCGCGCGCTAAGGAACGGGCACGAGCCCGACGGCCAGCACGGACGGGAGCGGCGTTCACCGGAGCGGGGCCAGGTAAGGGAGCAGACGCCGGGACCGCGGGCACGGGGGTGGTCGCGGGCGGCCGCGATGCCCGCACCGAGCCCCCTGGGGGGGGTGTAATCGGGCTGCGGGGGCTGGGGCGCCCGCCACCCCCGTGACAACAGATTACTGTTGGATAATTGTAAGAGTTGATCCGATGCAGGAGTACAAGACAAAATCAAAAAAGAGTTGTCACTGAATGAGGACCACATTTTGGAGTGTAATTTCTGTAACTGTTTATAATTCACAATAGTGTTTAAACATGTTCTTGTCATTTTAATTGTTGCTAAGTTTCCTCTAAATAAATATCAGAAAACAGACATAAAAAAACCATGCAACATCTTTATATTTACAATAATAATAATAATAATAATAATAAGTACTGAAAATTGTATGCATTAATTATATGTAGCAGTAAAAGAAAAACTTTCTGATATTATAGAAACAAGAGCCAACTAAAAATTTTCATTGTCAAATTTGAATTCAGGAAGTCAAAATCATTAAGAAATGGCTCATTTAATAATTTTTGAAAATTTGTGGAGCAGCGTTATTTTTTAATGAAATAAAAGGGTTTTTCTATATACTTTTTATGTTGAATTTTTTGTAAAATCAGGGAAAAATATAAAATTTATATATTTTTTGTCATACATTTTAATTACAGTCATTTTTTATGTAACTAAAATATGGTTTTATAGTTAGTCATTGTGGGTGAGGCTAAAAATGTTGCCCATATTGTGTCCCACTGTCACGAGCAACGGTAGTGGATCCTCTGGACCACCGCAAGCGATGGCGTAAGCCACGCCAGGGAGCGCAATCTAAGTAGGTCCCGGTTTTCACCAGAGCCCGCCGCAAAGCGGGATGGAATTGCTGCGGCGGGAGTCTACCAAGTCGCTACCCCTGACGTGACTTGCTTGCGGAGGCAGCCGAGTTGTAGCGTGGTACAAAATCGTAAGACGTAGACGTAGTCGGGGACAGGCGGTAAGGTCAGGACGGGCGGCCGAGGTTCGTGGTCGAGGACAAGCAGTAAGGTCTGGACAGGCGGCAAGATTCGTGGTCGAGGAACGGAGGCAAATGGTACGGTACACGGTAATAGACAAGACTTCAGGAACACTTTCTCAGTAGGCAAATGGCACTAAAGATCCGGAAGGGTAACCAGGAAGAGGCAGGCTTAAATAGGGGCAACGACCGGACAGAGGCTGCAGCAGGACGTGGCCAGGTAAGTAGAAAGGGGGACAGATCGGGGAATGAGCACGCCCGCGACCCGACATGCCGGTCGCAGCGCCGCTCAGCAGCGGGCACAGATGCACCTGCGACCCAGGATGAGGGTCGCAGGGGCATCCGTCACACCCACATTAGTTTGAAAAGGAACTTTGGGTTTTTTTTACAAAATATTTAATTGCTAATCAATTACGTGATATAACTAAGACCAAGCAGCTCTACCAGTTAAAGGGCAAAAGAGGTCCTGTGGTTGTCAGGGGCAGAGGGAAGAAGTCTGAAAGCTGCCTGCTAAATTGTCATTGAGTGCTATGTATGCACCAAATGGGAAGGTAGATATAGTCATATACTGTAGCTGACAGTTGGTTCTTTCTGCAGCTGCACGGTTTCCTTTCAGGATTGTCTTTGTAGAGTTATTTGCAGGTTCTGTGAAAATTAGAATTTGGTGATCTGCAGATAAAAATATTCTTGTATATTTTTGTAATGATTTATTTGACTGAATCTCCTACGAGATTTATCCAAATAGATCATTCCAAAAATATACACAAATGTTATTATTATTTTTGTAGTAATGCTGGATTACAACCAATAAATTGTCCAAACCACTGTAGAGTCACCCAGGTTTGCTCTGACAATGAATGGCATTAACGTTCTAAAGATTTGCACGATTCCTCACTTCTGATCTGCTGTTCCATCTGTGTAAGTTTCAACTTTCACTGCACTTCAGCTTTCCCCCCCTAGGTATAAAATGTGATTTTCTTCAGTAAGCGACACGGCATCCATGTCTGCAATCTATGGGGCCTCTTGAAATAGCTTGTTAAGAAAGTGATAGGGCTCGGCTGGTGTCAAGCTGACAATAACTGAGCTGTGATAACAATCCCAGAAGGTAATAGAGCTATAACAGATTCTATCATTATATATGATTCACATACAGACTGGTGGAAATGATGTAATTTCATCATGAAATCAAGGAAATACAGTTAAAGGGGTGAAATATAGTGCGGCAAAGAAGTAAAAGATTAACCAAGTACTGAAATGTGATAAATTCAGGCCTGGGCACCACAGTGACATGGAGATGCCTGCATTCTATGGAAAAACTGCAGACTTACTTTGCTCGTAGTTGATTGGAATGTTTTTCCTATGAAAAGAAAGTTGCTAGTATTCTTTTAGAAACTACTGTAAAAAGGAGTGGATGCCATTGCAGAGAGTTACACAATGTATTAATTAAAGGGATTTTCTCATCATATTGATTAGCTTTAAACTTGTAGATATAGCTAAATAAATGATATTACCAAATACATTGCTGTTCTGATTTTGCTTTGCTTAGGAGACAGAATATTTGATCTATTGCTATTGTATGGAAGTCTCTCTAGGTTATCGACCACCTCTCTCTGCTCTGATTGCTCCAGCTGTCCTGTCTCCCCATAGTGACATCACTTCTTGCTGTTTGTTGTCAGTAGCACAGGAGCTTGTTTATCTAAGTTACTGACACATTTTAACCCTTTAGACCTATGTAGCCTTATGTACTACAATTTACAAACCTCCAGCTTTATGTATACAACGTTTCGAAGGTATTCCTTCTTCTTCAGGAAGAAGAAGGAATACCTTTGAAACGTTGTATCAGTGTGTACCCGTACACCTCGCACCACGGCTGTGCTGCATAGCTCTCCTTACTCAAATCTGCATTAAGAAGATATAACTCTGCTATTCAAGAAAATTGAAGGACTTTTATTGACATCACTCTGAGGTACTTGCTGTACTTTTTAGCTGTTGTTACGGTGTTGTATTTATATCACTTTAATGAAGTAAAGCACTTTATAGCATTTGACTCTGATCGTGTGATGTATAGCTACTGGGGAGATATTGCTAGAATATCACATAATCTCCAAACAATTGGGAATCTCGCAAGAGAAGTGAGAGTGACTCTTGATCACTATATTTACTATTTTTCCGTAGGCACACTTAAACTCTATCAGTTCTCTATCTGTTAAACACTAAAACGTAACTTTTATTATATATAACTCTTAACCTCTGTACATACTATTAAAAACCTGATCTCTCACCTCATCATTTAACCCTTTTTGCTTCTGAAAGAGGGAATAACTCCCTTTCTATTATCAAGTCTGGTGGAGCACCACCTATTAACAGGAGAGCCTTAAACCTATAGCAAATTACTAACTCCAGTAAGGGATCCCAAGCCTACCACCTGGGCAGTCATCCCCAATCTCATGGACACAGAACAAATAAGGCCCCCCTGTGACACCCCTGCAGCAGGTGACACTTGTAGACAGAGGTGAAAAATCACAGTTTAAAACGTCATATCTGACCTCGCCGACATGTTTCGCCAGCTAACCTGGCTTCATCAAGGCTTAGAGGTCCGATCACATGTGGTCTGAGCTCACTTCCTTTTATATCGTGTTAGGTAAACACCCCATTCAGGTGCTCACCAATTAGCCATCAGAGAATCCACATAAAACCCACTCCCCCTTCCGCTCTCCTGCACGAACACTCATAACATGTCCTGCTAAAACTGCCACCATGCTCTCATGAGCCAACAAACTTCAGACAAATTCACCATCTCCATAACGGGCTTGCGCCCCATCTTACCATACTGCCCGCGCCAACGCACTGCACCAACAGACACCTCAGCCCTGACTGTGATGGGCTTCCGTCTCACTTCTCTCACATTATTGCAACTGCGTGGCTCACCTAGACTGAACTAAGCAGAATAGGTATCTCATTACACAGCATACTACCAACTTTATCAACTCCCATCAGCCCCTTCTCTTCAATGTTTAATATGCATATTCATTGGGAATATAAATTCCATTGTACAATAAACTATTGTCATATTATCTTCCCATAAAGCACTTCTCCTATATATCTAATATGCATATTCATTTTAATAGAGCTGCAGGCCCCATTAAATACATGTTCCATTGTACTATATAGTATTGTCTCAAGACTATTTTCATAAACCACTTGTCTTTTACATGTAATATTCATATTCATTTTAATAAAGCTGCAGGCTCTATGGTTAGCCCTCCCTCCCACAGTTTGACCTCACAACTTCCCCATTGAAGACTCTCTCCTACGGCTCACAGCTAGCCCCTAGAGATGGGCGAATTTCCCGAAATTCTTTTCGTTCACTTCACCGAATTTCTCGGCAAAAAATAACTTCGTTCCGAATTACTTCAGCACGAATCATGTTAAAAAACAGCTATTTACAGGCTGCACAGAGCCTGCAGGGTGCTGTAGAACATTGTGCCATGCTTAAATATGCAGAGGGAGCTTGGTTTGGTCTTCATACAATGTTGTGTTTTAGTATGACACGCACATGATTGCCGCCGCTCTTAGAATCGCTTCACTATAAAATTCCCTGGGCACTTAAGAGGGCAAAACTGACCAAAAAACTGAAGGGGGATGTAGCCTGATAAAGTCATGCGAGCGACAGCTGGAAAAAAACAAGCTGAGGGCTCAGGTGGCAACATCAGTGACAGAGTGTGGAGGTGACGGCGGCAGCCACAGCAGCATGAGGTCAGACAGTGGTACAATGACATTCTGGAGGTGGCAAAAACAGGAGTAGGCCACAGAATGAAACAATGACACAGTGTCTAGGTCACGGCAGCAGCCATAGCAGCAGCATGAGGTCAGACAGTGGCACAATGACACAGTTTGTAGGTCACGGCAGCAGCCACAGCAGCAGCATGAGGTCAGACAGTGGCACAATGACACAGTGTGTAGGTCACGGCAGCAGCCACAGCAGCAGCATGAGGTCAGACAGTGGCACAATGACACAGTGTGTAGGTCATGGCAGCAGCAGCATGAGGTCAGGCAGTGGCACAATGACACAGTGTGTAGGTCACGGCAGCAGCATGAGGTCAGACAGTGGCACAATGACACAGTGTGTAGGTCACGGCAGCAGCAGCATGTGGTCAGGCAGTGGCACAATGACACAGTGTGTTGGTCACGGCAGCAGCATGAGGTCAGACAGTGGCACAATGACACAGTGTGTAGGTCACGGCAGCAGCAGCATGAGGTCAGGCAGTGGCACAATGACACAGTGTGTAGGTCACGGCAGCAGCATGAGGTCAGGCAGTGGCACAATGACACAGTGTGTAGGTCACGGCAGCAGCCACAGCAGCAGCATGAGGTCAGACAGTAGCACAATGACAGAGTGTGTAGGTCACGGCAGCAGCCACAGCAGCAGCATGAGGTCAGACAGTGGCACAATGACACAGTGTGTAGGTCACGGCAGCAGCCACAGCAGCAGCATGAGGTCAGACAGTGGCACAATGACATTCTGGAGGTGGCAAAAACAGGAGTAGGCCACAGAGTGGGACAATGACACAGTGTGTAGGTCACGGCAGCAGCCACAGGAACAGCATGAGGTCAGACAGTGGCACAATGACACAGTGTGTAGGTCACGGCAGCAGCCACTGGAGCAGCATGAGGTCAGACAGTGGCACAATATGAACTGGTGTAGGTCACGGCCAGCAGCAGCATGAAGGTCTGGCGTGCACAATGACACGTATGTAGGTCACGGCAGCAGCATGAGTCAAGTCAGGTTGCACAATGGAACCTTCTGTGGTGGAAAAATACAGGAGTAGGCCACTGAGTGGCCAATGAACACGGATTGTGTAGGTTATGGACAGCACAGCCACTGGAGCTGCATGAGGTCTGTCAGTGGGCACAATCACATTTGGACGGTGGCCAAAAACAGGGAGTAGGCCCACAGAGTGGGGACACTGACAAGTGTGCTAGGTCCACAGCAGCTAGCCCAACACAGGAGCAGCATGAGGTCAGACAGTGGCACCCAATACATTCTGGAGGTGGCAAAAACAGGAGTAGGCCACAGAGTGGGACAATGACACAGGTGTAGGTCACGGAGCAGCCACTGGAACTGCATTTGGAGGTCAAGCTGTGGCACCTAATGACACAGTGTTTAGGTCACTGGCAGCAAGCAGCTTGAGGTTAGGACAGTGGCAACAATGACACAGTGTGTGAGGTCACGGCAGCAGCAGCATGAGTGTCAGACAGTGGCACACAAATGACTGTACACCAGTGTGTAGGTCACAGCAGCATGCCAACAGCGCAGCATGAGGTCAGACTGTGGCACAATGACACAGTGTGGAGAGTTGGTGAGGTGGGCATACCGTCCCTGGTATAGATGGTTGTTGAGCTGATGGGAAACTGTCAGCAGGGTGTGTGGCATCACGCGGGTGGCGGCATCAGAATAGGTGGCTGAGGCAGGTAGTTTGAACCCAGACTCATTTTCCTCACAGTTTGGGTGCGGCGTCCAAGGGCTGATGTAGTCTGACGCCTAAGGCATTGGTGTGTGGAAATCCTGGCCGATCCACGCCGGATTCCATCTTGTCAAAGATCAGTCGTTCCCACTTTTCCGGGCGTGGACAAGCGGGGTTCCTCCTTGGGCTCGATGGCCCCCCGCCGCAATGAACACCCGCTCTGATGGCCACAATTACCGGCCGGGCAGGACAGCTTCTCCCACTGCAAACCGGCGACTAGTTTCGGCCACACATCCAGTTTTTGCTGCCCCAGTAGTCCAGGCGGATCTTCTAACTTGGTGGGTGGCCAGAGTGCTGTCCAAGTAAGGCACCACCTCGTTGGTTCAGGGACTGCACCAGGTCCTTCCTGCTGATGCTGCTGTGCGACTACCTCCCTCACTAGGCGGGTGTTGAAGGGAGAAGAAGATGCTCATCAGTGAACTCCAAGTCTTAGGGTTCATGCTGATGGAGCTGGTACTGCTCCTACACACCCCCACCTTCCCCCAGCAGCCGCGGCCAGGTAGTACGTGAGCGCTGAGGAACCCCCCCGGGTCTGACCTGTCAGAGGACGGGACGATGACGCACATAGGCAGAGGCCATACTCGTTTATGGGAGGATTTCCCTATAGTATTTGAGTTTGTCCTCCCTCTCAATAGTGGGAGATAAGTAAAAAGGCTCCATTTTTGGAACGTTAGCGAGGGTCCAATAGGGTGGATAGCCAGAAGTCATCAACTCTGCGGATGCTGGACTTTTCGGCTGTCACTAGCCAGGCAATAAGCATTCTGCGGGCATACTGAACAAGTGACTCGAGGGACTCACTGCCTCAATTTTACACTGTATTCTGCCACGGTGCTTTGGGGGTCATTGCACTAGTTTCCATCATCTCCATACCACTCACTCCAGCTGCTAACTGCATCCTCCTCTCTTGTCACCGGGTAGAAAATCCCACTCATTTCAATCCAGAAAATTGCTTCTGCTCCAATGTCCTCCTTCAACCCTCTCCTTCCTCCATTTCAAGTCCCCACGGACTCATGTGGCAACGAGATGTCAGTCGCAATAGTCTCCAGTCCCACTGCCCAAGACAGATTTTTTCAGCATCTGTTCCAGGACATGAACAGCCGTGGTATGTAGTTTTTCATCCCGTGAGTCCCTGGAGATCTGACAATTAACGTCGCCCTACATCGAATGGCCTCAACAATCGGCAAGTCGTCACGCATGAGCTGCCACGGGCTGGACATCAAAGTTAACACAGGGGACGTACTTCTGTCAGCTGGAATCAAATCAAAAAATCGTTAATGGCACTTTCTTTGTTCATACAGGTCGGTCAAACATGTGACAGGCTGGAATTCCAACAGGTTGGAAAAACATCGATCTTTCAGAGTGTGTTGGGGAGGCCGTTTTCTGCCGCTCTGCAAATCGGAGGGAGGTGTCTGGCTTTCGTCACGAATGGATATAGTGCATGCACATATTTCCTGGCATTTTCAGAATCTGCTGAAGACTCGGTGGAAGACTTCAGGAGCCTTATCACACACCTGATTGAACAATGGGCGCCCATGCAGGGGAGCAGGGACCATAACTCTCCAGGTGCACTGGAGACGGAACACACTGTTCATCCATTTGTACCGGCACCATGGTTCCACGATTTTGCTGTTTAGGCGAGGAGAAAGCCACACACTCGTTTTCTTCTGCATGACGCGGAGCAGTTCCTCCCTGTGTGACTACTTTCGCCCGAGGCAAGCCAGGTGTAGAATTGCGTGGACATCCCGCTGTGGACCCTTACACATGTGGTATGATGGAGCAGTACTTGTGGAGGCTGAGATGGTGGATGGTTGGCTGGTGGAGGAGGAGGGCGGGTCATTGGCGAGGGAGCCAGCCACAGTTTTTTGACCAACGTGGAGGGGAAAAGCCGGCGTCACACCTGTCATGTTGTTGGTGTGCACTGGGCCGGTAGCACATTCACCCAATGGGCCAGTAAAGGAAGATGTGCTTGCCATCTGACCGTAGTTACAGCTCCAGACGGTCCGCGCTGCGTGCACCTTGGATAACAAACCGATAAGCTTAAGGGGACTGGGCCCCACTTCTGTTCTACCATATTTATGATAGTGCTGGGTACTGAACCTTTTTGGAAAAGAAATTACGGCTTGGACTCTCCATCTCGGCTCGGCCACAAGCCATTAAGTTATTCATCTGAATGGTGCAGAGTCCACCATTTGGAAGGGAGGGACTGCAGTACCAACAACTTGGACAGGAGCACGGTCAGCTGCTGACACCTTAGGATGGTTGGACGCATACTGTTGTCTCTTTGCAATCGCCTCGCTGAACGACTGCTGGCGCCATGAGTAGCGAGGAGCAGGAGCATCTGGACCGGGAGATGATGTCAAAGAGAAACAGCTCCCTTCTGCAGCTCCCTTGACTGGCTGCAATGGCATGCATGCCACTGGGCGCTGCTGCTGCTGCTGTTGCTGCGGCGGCAGGATGGACCACCACATCTGAGCCACGTTTCTCCCAGGCCACCGGATGGTGACGCTGCATGTGTTGACGCAGGGCCGTGGTGCCAACGTTAGCTCCCGGCCACGCTTCACTTCCTGCTTTCAGATTCTACATATATCCATATTCGGCTCCTCCGGTGTCTTAGCAAAGAACTGCCACACCGCCCAGTATCGGATTTTACCGCCAACGCTCCGCACTTAGTGACTACTGCCGCCGCTGCCTCGCTGAGCCCTGTGCCGCTACGTTGTTGGACCTGCGAAGCGGGTTTTTTTCCCCCGTGGCCGCTTGGCTCCCGACCTCACACTGCTGCTATCCGGCTTACTCACGGCCACTCGTCCCTGTTGCTGGCTGCGCTGCTGCCTGACGCGCAAGCTGACGCCCTCTTCTCCTGACGATGATGAAGCCCTTGCCTCACCCGGCTCCAAGTGCGGTCGGCTACATCATCATCTATTTGTGTTTCATCGTCACTGCTGTCCTCATCACCGGTCTTGGTATGCAGAGGCTGACCCCTCACAACATGACCTCCCATGCCACTCTCAACATCTATACTTTGCCGCCTACTGCAAGAAGCAGGGGATATTGGCCCCATTTCTTCGCTGCCAAGTAGCTGCTGACTGCCCTCCTCAAATTGTTCATCCTCGCTATATAGTGGCGCTGAGCCCAGACCACATAGTAGATCTCTGGCTGAGGGACCCGGATGGGACCGAGGCGGGTTTGGGGGAAAGGGGGAGGGGCCCCTGACCCCCTCCCGGGGGAATGCCCCCTAAGGGTTGTGTCTGACGGGGTTTCCCCCCGGAAATCTTGGCCTTTGGGGTTTTCAGATGTCATCTGGGAGGAAATTTGGTTTACCTAGTTAAAACCCAATTTAAAACCATTGGGTTGCTGAACCAAACACATTGGGCCCCAGGGGACAGGGCATTGTGGCCCCACCGGGGGTGACCCCTGCTGCGACGTCTTTCCCTTTCTGTGCTGCGACCCCGGGCCTGCCCCCAGGAATGTTTTTTGGGGCCCCTGGGCCCCTCGCAGGGGAAGAACCTGTCAAACCCCTCTGTTGGGTACGTTTGGTTTTATAAGGGAAAAGGGCACTGTTTTATGAAAAATATCTGTATATGTTTAAAAAAAACCCCTGTATTTGACTCCAAAAGAACCCCTAAGAAGCTTTTGGGGAACCCTTGGATATAAATTGCGCTCCCCCAAAAAGGGAAGGGGAAAAAAAAATTTACTGTATGTTTTCCGTTTAAAAACCCCTGTGTTATTTTATGAATATAAAAGGGACAAACAGGGTTAATTTTAAACCCTTTGGGTTTTAAAATTTTGCTACAGAAATTTTTTTTTTTGGCCGGGGGAAAAACAAAGGGTTTTTTTTACTGAGTAAACAGCAAAACAAACCCCTTAAAAAAACCCTGGGTGTAAATTTTCGCAAAAGAATTGAGCAGCCGGGGAAATACTTCTTTGTTTGCGTGTTAAAAATTTTGGGGTTTTCTAAGTACACAACAAGAAAAAATTGTAATTAAACCCTTTGGTTTTTTGGAAAAATGTACAGGAAAATTGTATTTTTTTGGGGGTGGGAAAAAAACGGTTTCCCTTTGGGGTCCCAAAAAGCAGCAGAAAAAAAAGTTTAAATTAAAAACCCCCCGGGTGTAAATTGCAAAAAAAGGAAATTTAGCAAGGGCCCGGGAAAAAATTGCTTTTTACGTGGGTTTCAATTGCTTTTTTTTACGCTACAACCCAAAAAGGAAAAAATTTTAATTAACCTTCGCTTGTGGGAATTTTTGGGTACAGGAAAATTGTATTTTTTTTGGGGGTTTTAAAAAGACGGGGGTTTTTTTGGAAAATCAAAAAACAAAAAAAAAAATAAAAATAATAATAATAAATAAAAACTTTTATTTCTATGCGCCAAACATATTTCGCAGCACTTTTTCAAATTCATGGGGAAACATACAGTCATTACACATTAAAATTTCTTTCAAATGAGGGCCCCAAAGGGGGGAGGGGCCCCGTCGTGAGAGCTTACAACTAATTTTGGGGGTTTGGGTTAAACATTCGGTTCCGAAGGGGCCAAGGGTTTTCAATGGTCCACCCAAAGTTTCATAAATAGGGGGGGTTTAATGAAAAAGGGGTTTTGGGAAAAACCCGCCACCCCCGACAGTAAATCTATATACATTTAAATGTGTAGTGCCCAAAATTTGGGGGGGGAGTGACTGATGTGTGTGTTGCCATTAGGGATCTTGGTGGGCCAGACCGAGAAAAAAGATTTTCAGGGCCCCCTTTTTAAAATGTGAGGGTTGGGAATTTTGGGCCCCGATCGCCCCCCGGGGGCATTTTCCAAAAGACTGGGGCCGCACGTGTTTTAAATCTTGTAGGCGGGAAAGGGAAGGGTTTCGGTTTAAATTTAAAGGGTTTTTAGTCCCGATATCATCAGCAAGTGGGGACAAGGGGGGGGTAGACAGGGGAAATAGGGAAAGGGGAAAGTAGGGGGGGGACAGCCGCGTGTGGGGAGCATTTTGGGTGAGAGTGCTGAGTTTTATACTGTATCCGGGACTGGGAGGGCAACCATGCAGGGACGAAACCAGGGTAGAAAGGGATCAATAAAGGGGGGCTGGGAAAAGCAAGCCTGGCTGCTGCATTCTGGGGCAGATTGGAGGGGGAGAGTTTGCAGGAGGGGGAGACCAAAAAGCAAGGAGTTGCGTAGTCAAGAAAGAGAAGATAAGAGGGATAATGAGAGTTTGAGGGGTTTCCAAGTGAAAATGGACGGGGTTTTTGGGGATATTCCCTTTAGGTGCCCGGTACAAGGGAGCGGGCCAAAAAGGGGTTGGATATATGGGGAGAAGGTCAGATCAAATCAAATAAAAAACCCCAGAAAAACGGGAAATGGGCCTAGGGAGAAAAGGGGGTACCCAAAACAAGAAACAGAAAAAGGGAGGGGGGGGCGGGGGGGGTTTGGGTTTGAGTGGGGGAAAAGGAAAAAAAGAAATTCAGGGTTTTAGTGGGTTAGTTTTTGATGGAGAGAGGAAAAAGATGTTAAAAAGCGGACAGACAGTCCTGGTGTTTGGAGCAAGGTGGGGGATGGTCACGGGAGGAGGTTAAAAAATTGGGTTTTCATCCGCATTTGAGTTTGGACTTTGGGAAAACCAAACTATGATGGTTTTTCCAAGGGGGGCTTGTTACAATTTAAAAGAGGAGAGGAAAAAAACTGATCCCTGAGGAAATCCAAAAAGCAAGAGGAAGAAGGGGAGAAAGAGGTCGAAAAAAGGGGAAAAAGGAAACACTGAAGGAGCGGTCAAGAGGTAGGACGGAACCAAGCGGGGGGAAACGGTGTCCCCGGAGGCCAAAGGGGCTGTGCATGCTGAGGAGAAGAGGGGGATCAACGGGGCAAACGCTGCAGAGAGATCCAAGAGAAGCAACAATGAGTAGTTACCCTGAGATTTTGCTGTTAGGAGGTCATTTGAGACTTTAACTAAGGCAGTTTCCGTGGAGTGTAGGGTGCGGAAACCTGATTGCAGCGGGTTTAAGAAGAGAGTTAGCAGAGAGATAGCGGTATTAGGAGAGTAGACCAAAAGTTCCAGGAGTTTATAGATGAATGTCAGGTTAGAGACTGGTCGGTAGTTATCAGCACAGGACGGTCCAGAGAGGGCTTTTTTAATAAAGGGGTTATGATGGCGTGTTTTGAAGGAAGATGGAAAGATCCCAGTGGAGAGAGAGAGGTTACAGATAGCAGTAAGGTGAGAGAGGACAGCTGGAGAAATAGACTGGACGAGGAGCAGCAGAACAACGCTTAATTAACCCCTGGATGTAAATTGCGCAAAAGAATTGAGCAGCCGGAAACTACTAGCTTTTTAGCGTGTTACAATTGTGTGTTTTCTACGCTACACAACAAGAGAAAAAAATTTAATTAACCTTCGCTTGTGAATTATGCTACAGGAAAATTGTATTTTTGGCGGTGAAAAAGACGGTCTTTTTTGTCACCACAGCACAAAAACAACGCATAATTAACCCCTGGATGTAAATTGCGCAAAAGAATTGAGCAGCCGGAAAAAAAATTTAATTAACCTTCGTTTGTGATTTATTCTACACCAAAATTGTATTTTTTGGCGGTGAAAAAGACGGTTTCTTGGAGTCACAACAGCAGCAGAACAACGCTTAATTAACCCCTGGATGTAAATTGCACAAAAGAATTGAGCAGCCGGAAACTACTAGCTTTGTAGCGTGTTACAATTGCGTGTTTTCTACGCTACACAACAAGAGAAAAAATTGTAATTAACCTTCGCTTGTGAATTATGCTACAGGAAAATTGTATTTTTTGGTGGTGAAAAAGACGGTTTCTTGGAGTCACAACAGCAGCAGAACAACGCTTAATTAACCCCTGGATGTAAATTGCGCAAAAGAATTGAGCAGACGGAAACTACTAGCTTTGTAGCGTGTTACAATTGCGTGTTTTCAACGCTACACAACAAGAGAAAAAATTGTAATTAACCTTCGCTTGTGAATTATGCTACAGGAAAATAGTATTTTTTGGCGGTGAAAAAGACGGTCTATTTTTGTCACCACAGCACAATAACAACGCTTAAATAACCCCTGGATGTAAATTGAGCAAAAGAATTGAGCAGCCGGAAACTACTAGCTTTGTAGCGTGTTACAATTGTGTGTTTTCTACGCTACACAACAAGAGAAAAAATTATAATTAACCTTCGCTTGTGAATTATGCTAAAGGAAAATTGTATTTTTTGGCGGTGAAAAAGACGGTTTCTTGGAGTCACAACAGCAGCAGAACAACGCTTAATTAACCCCTGGATGTAAATTGCACAAAAGAATTGAGCAGCCAAAAATGAAGTGGTATTTGTATTATAAAAACGCTGTTTCTTTAAATGAATACAACAGGAACTGGCTTAGATGCCCTTTGGATATTCAATGTGCTGTGAGCAGATAGCATTAACATGTATATGCACTGGACTTCAGATCCAATACACCAAAAAATCAGAAATAGAACATTAAGAGAAGCAGTCTCTGAGACAAGCTGAGACACCCCACAAAAATGGCTGTATAAGAATCAGTTCTTCAGTAACAATCAGCCGCGGCAGCACCTTCCCTGATCAGTATAGTGAGAGCGGTATGAGCTCCCAGCGTCGCGCTCGAACTTATATAGTGCGGTGACGTCACAGAATCCCGCCGGTCTCTGATTGGCTTCATCTCTGCACATGTCATGCAGGCTATGGCCTTCTTCCTCCCAGAGTGCTTTGCCCCATGTAGCGCCATGTGCTCGCAGCCATTTTATCAATCAAAAGCACACTTCGTTCACCCGAAGTACCCCAAACTTCGACTTCATTCAGAACCGAAGTTTTCCTGAAATTCTAAACGAATTCCACTTCGTTAGAATCATTTCGCCCATCTCTACTAGCCACCCAATTCACCACATCACAATGGGAGCATGCAAAAATATGGGAGCATGCAAAATATATCAGTATCTTCAACCACCATTGCATCCAGTTGCATCCACTTCGCACTAGATCAGAAACAATAAATCTGTACATAGGTGGGTACATACATGAATAGATACCAATCCACTCCCGGGCCGCAGCTCGCCACAACAATGTGAGCGCACATCCCTTGCAAAAGCAATATACATGCATCCCTAATTTGTTAAATAGAAACCGTGGCCTCACCTGATGAATACCTATCATCATTACAGGACCCAGGGAAAATGAGGAAAAACGTAGAGGCGGAGGGGAAGATGGGAGGGGGGAGAGGGGAGGGTGGGCGCGAGGGAGATGGAAGGGAGAAAAAAAAAAAAATCATGTGTGAACTCTGATGCTTCCATAGTCATATATTCAACTGTGCTATATCCACTTGACCGTACTTAATCACATATATCATGTTTCTTCAAAATTATTTATATAGGGAATCAGCAAGATCAAATAAATGCCGAAAATGAAAAGCCTTCATTTAGGCCCTTAGGTTTCAATGTATTGATTCTGTATATCCATCTTGCCTCTTCCTGCAACAAAACTACATCCAGATCGTCCTTTCTTTCCCCTAGCTTTTTCACACAGATGCCCCAAAATTTAGCACCTCTATTTCACCATTATGTACTTCCAAAATGTGTCTTGCTAGGGGAGTGTCACCTCTAGTTTTAATAGTACTCAGATGTTTCGAGATCCGACGACGAAACTCCTGTATGGTTTTTCCCACATAGATCTTGGGGCAAGTACACATAGCCCCATAAATCACCCCTCTGGTTTTACAATTGATGAATTGTCTTATCTCAAATCTTCTCTTATCAATGGGATTAACAAATTCTTTAGTTTTCCATATGAATGGACAAAATGAACAGTTGCCACAGGGATATGAGCCTACCACCGGGGACTGTAACCATAAAAGTTACGTTTTAGTGTTTAACAGTTAGAGAATTGCTAGAATATGTCACCAATGTCAGACATGTGCGGTCCTACCTTTGGGACCTGCACCTATCTCAAGAGCAACAGTAGTATGAACAACCAGCTCACCATAGCAAATGTATCAGCACGGACTCTGCAGGCAATGCAGGAGATCCCAAGTGAAGGAGAAAACGATGTCCAGCTGAAGTAGCGATTGAATAAAATCCACTTTTATTAGGAGAAAGCTAAAAAGTACATCCAAAGAAAAACATCTGACGCTTTTCAGGCCCATATGTGTGTCGGCCTTTAATCTCAAGAACAAGCCCTCTCAGCTTTAGTCGAGACTCCTGCTTTCTGCTATCCATGTCTAAAATGGGACAACTCCTTTAATTATAACTCATTATCAGCAAATAATATATTTACAAAGTGTTATCTTACAGTATATAGATCACATTAATGTGCAAATTGTTCTCCAAAGTGAAGCTTTAATGTATTATCAGCGCTCTCAATGCAAGATAAACATTACAATTTGTAGATTTGTGATTAAATGGCAAATTGATAATTTTAATGGCTGATTTCCATTGCATCTGTGTATTAGGGTTCACCTAGATGTGATTCAATCCAACACACTTAAATAATAATTATTTTGAAAGCAAATTAACTACACAAGTAATTTCTACTTGATTTATTTTTAGGAAAATCTTTTTACAAGAAAAAAAACTTTTAATTAGCAATTAGTGTTATCTGGGGTACAGGAGAATTAGAAGGGTTACATAATGGGTTTGCATAAAATTATACCCTACTTTTCTGAATGTGAAGCTATTGAAGCCTGTTTATCATAATAACATTGAATTATCAGTAATACATATGATATAACCACAGAATTGGTATATTTCTGCAGATTATTAAAGGTTTTTTTTCACTACATTGATTTGTCCTGTATTTTTGTTTAATTTTGAATCAGGGGCGTGTTTACTGGCTTCCACTAGGCTGCAGTAGAAGCCAGGGCTGTAGTATACAACCCTGTGAGAGCCTATCTTTAGAGATTTAAGGTCTGTAGCATAGCAACCGAGGAGCTGATGCAGTCCATACAAGAGGAAATATTAGAAAAAGGTTTGGATACTTAATGGACACTATTGCAAGTGACTTGTTTTTGGGAAATCTTTAAAATAAAAACAATCCTTGTAGTGAGACAACCCCTTTAATATTATCAGTAATATTATTGTCAGATCTGTTAGGCCGAAACATTTATGAAAATTGAAAAGTAAATCACCAGAGCTCATAGGTAATACACAGAAAACATGTTTGGTGAAATAATTTTGGGGATTTGCTTGAGGAACAAAAAAGGGGGGTAGGCGGAGTAGGCATAGGATGGGACTTTAAAAGGGGACATTGAGTTCCAATCCCCCTTTTAAAGGGAAATATGTTAAAAATTTAATTAGAGAGGGGGCCAAAATTTTAAAAAATTGGGTGTTTCGGTCACTTCCCCCAAATTTTTCCCGAAAAAATTTCGTTTTGGGTTTCCCGAATTACTTCGGCACGAATCACTTTTAAAAAACAGCTTTTTCCGGGGCGCCAGAGCCTGCGGGTGCTGAAGAACGTTGTGCCATGCTTAAAATCGAGGGGGTTGGTTTGGTCTTTTACAATGTTGTGTTTTAGTATGACACGCACATGACTCCCCGCCGCTCTTAAAATCGCTTAAATAAAAATTTCCCCGGGCATTAAGGGGGCAAAAAACTGCCCAAAAAAAAACCCCAAGCGGGAATTTTGTTTGGTTTTAAAAGTCATGTACCCGAAATTCGGGAAAAAAAAACAAGCTGAGGCTCAGGTGGAAAACTTTAGTGATAGAGTGTGGAGGTGAGGGCCCGGCAAGCAAAAGCGGGCATGAGGTAGGCCAGTGGCACAATGAATTCGGGGAGGCGGCCCCAAAAACTTTTATTAGGCCCCGAGTGGCAAAATGTTCAGTGTGGGGGCCCACGGGGGCAGCAGTTGGGGTTTCAGACAGGGGACAATGACATTTTGGGGGGCGGAAAAACCCAAGTTTAAAGGCCACAGAGGGGGGTTTGAAAACCAGTGTGGGAGGTCCCCCGGCGGGCTGGAGCAGTATGAGGTCAAAAAGGGGTTTGGGGCCCCCCCAAAAGGGGAATTATGGAGGGGGGAAAAAAACAGTTTTTGGGCCCAAAGGGAGTGGCCCCAATGATCCCGTTTTTTGGAGGTCACGGGGGGCAGCAGTATGAGGTCAGACAGTGGCAAAAAGGATTCTGGGGTGGAAAAAACAGTATTGGGCCCACAGGAGGGGCCCAAAATTTGATACGTGTGGAGGCCCACGGCCTTGGGTGCAGTATGGGGCCCAGACAGTGGCACAATGAAAAAATCGGGGAGGGGGAAAAAAAACAGGGGGGGTAGGCCACAGTGTGGAGGGCAGGGCCCCAGCCCCGGCAGAAAGGCATGAGGTCAGACATTTGGCAAAAATTGACACAGTGTGGAGGGCACGCCAAAATTTAAACAGACCCCTTTTTCAAAATTTTTCCCCCTTTAAAATTTTTCTGGTTCCAAAAAGAAAATTGGCCCACAAGCGGAAAAAGGATTTGGAAGGGAAGGTTAGGGCCGCCCAGCATAAGGTTTCCAGGAGTTAAAATGCCAGAAGTGGGGGTTAATAAAAGGACCCAACAGAAGAGGTAGAGAGGGCACAATGCATTTTTGCAGGGGGCCCAAAATAGTTTGGAAAAGGCGGCAAAATTTATGAGGGGGCGGAGGTCAGGGCGCGGGCAGCGATGAGGTTAAGGCAGTGGCACAATGACAGAGAGTGGAGGTGAGGGCAAAAAGCATGAGGTCAGAGAGGGGACAATGAATTTGCAGGTGGCAAAATAGTTTTTGGGCCCACAAGAGCGGCCACAATGCCCTTGAGAGGGGAAAGGTCACGGCGGCAGCAGAAATGAGGCCCGGGGCATTTGGCACAAGGGACAGAGAGTGGGGGGGTAAATGACAGGACCCAACAGAAATGGGGGTCAGGAGAGTGGACAATGACATTTGGAGGTGGCTAAAAAGTCCAGGGCCGCGGAGTGGCAAAAAGAAAAGTGTGGATTTTCACGGCAACAGCAAAAAAAAAGCACCCGGGCTGAGCACATAGGGGGTGGCCCCAAGGGCCCAGAGTGTTGGGTGGGGGGGCCCAATCCCGGGCCCCGGGTTTAAAGGGCCGGGGGGGAAAAAGGGGGCAGATTGGAAAAAAACAAATCAGGATGTGGGGCCCCCCAGGGGGGTGGGGGCATCAGAATAGTGGTGGGGGCAGGTGGGTTTAAACCCCAAAGACTGACGCCAAAGGCTTTTGGGTGGGGGAAAAATCCGGGCCGACCCACGCCTGTTCACTTGAAAAAGGGTTCAGTCGTTCAAACTTTTTCCCCTTTGGAAAAGGGTTTTCTCCTTGGGGTAACGAGGGCCCCGCCGCACTGAAACCCCGCTCTGATGCCACACAAACCCCGGGAGGACGGCTTCCCCCACTGCAAACTGGGAAAAAAAGTTGCGGCCACACATCCGGTTTGGCGGCCCAGTAGTCCGGGGATTTTTAACTGGGGTGGCAAAAGTGCTGTCCAAGAAAGGAAAAAAACTGTTGGTTGGGGAAATTTGCTCCATGCCCTTTGCTGCTGCGGGTTGCTGCTGGTGTTTCCCCCTTTCCTCACTAGGCGGGTAAAGGGGAAAGTGCCCCATTAGGACTCCAGATTAGGTTATGTGATGGAGCGGTACTCCCTTCCTACCCCCCCCCTTCCCCCAGCACCCGCGGCGTAGTACGTGAGCGCTGGGGAAAAACCCCAGGCCCAGACCTTTTCAGAGGAGGGACAAAAGGCCGCACATAGGCAGGGAAAAACTGTTTTGGGGAAAGGTTTTTTTCCCTTTATAGTATTTGGGTTTGTTTTTCCCTCTAAATTTAAGCGGGGAAAAAAGGTCCATTTTGGCCCGGGAAAGCTTTAGGGTTTTTCCCAATTTAAGGTTGGAACCCAAAGAATTTTATCCCCCCTGCCGGGGGTTGAGACTTTTCGGTGCCCATTTGCCAGGCAAATAAGCAGGCTGCGGGACATTGCACAAGTGACTCCAAAGGGGTCCTGCCCCTTTTCCCACTGTATATGCCAACCCCCCCGGTGTTTGGGAGTCATTGCCTCGTTTTTCCTCATCCCCCACCCACCTCCTCCGCGGGCCCTGCTCCTTTTTTCTTTGTCACCCTGGGAAAGAAAAATCCACTCATTTCCCCCGGGGAAAAATGCTTCTCCCCCAAATGTCCTCCCCCTCCTCCCCTCCATTTACGCCCCCCAAACCGGGGACTCATGTGGCCACGAGCGTGTGGGCCACATCTCCGGGTCCCCTGCCCAGACAGATTTTTGCTCTGTTCCAGGACATAAAGCTGGTTGGACGGTTTTCCCATCCCGTTTTTCCTGGCGACTGAAAAAAATAACGGGGCCCCCCTTCGAAGGCCCTAAAACCAAAGGAAAGGGTCAAGCATGAGTGAAATGGTGACATCAAATTTCACAGGGGAGTTATTTCTGTCGGGCCCGGGTTATCAAAAAATTTCGTTAAGGGCCTTTCTCTGTTATACAGTCGGCCCAAACCCGTGCGGGCTGGAATTTCCAGGGGGGTTTGGAAAAACATCGCAATCAGGCGTGTTGGGGGGGGGCCGTTCGGGCCGTTTGCAACTGGGAGGAGGGTGTTCCTGGCTTTGTACAATGGAAAAAGTGCATGACAGTTTCCGGGCCCATTTTCAAAATGTTCTGAAGATCGGGGGAAAGGGACTTAGAACCTTTTTACAACCAGATTAAACCCCTTTTGGCCCATGAAAGCGCAGGGCCCCCCTCCTGGGTGCAGCCGGACACCATGTTCCTCCCTTTTGGCCCGTCACCATGGTTGGGGTTGGCGGGGGAAGGAAAGCCCACATCGATTTCTTGCTGCATGACGCGGACCCATTTCCCCTCCCTGGTGACTTCTTTTCCCCGAGGAAAGCTAGGTTTTAGAACTGCGTGACACCGGTGTCCCCTACAAGTGGTTGATGGAGCAGTACTTGTGGGGGCTGAGATGGGGGGGGTGGTGGAGGAGGAGGGGGGGGACTTTGGGGCGAAGGAGAAAGAGTTTGACAACGTGGAGGGGGAAAGCGGCGTCTCTGCCAAGTTTTTTGGTGTCCCTTGGGGGGAAACCCACATTCCCCCGTGGGGTTTAAAGGGGAAGGGTTGGGCCCCTCTGACCTTTGTTAAAGCTCCAGACGTCGCGCTCCCGGGTTTTTCCCTTTTGGAACCAAACCGAAGGGGCTCAGGATTTGGACCCACTTTCTTTCTACATATTTTAAAAGTGTTTGGGTACTGCCTTTTTGGAAAAAAAATTTACGGGGGGGAACTCTCCATCTCGGCTCGGCACAAGCCATTAGTTCTCTGAATGGGAAACAGAGTCCACCATTTGGAAAGGGGGGGGGACTGCCGTACCAACAAAATTGGACGGAGCCCGGGAGCTGTGCACCTTAGGATGGTTGGAGCTTTCTGGGTTTTCTCTTTACAATCCCTCTTGGAAGATTGTGGCGCCTATGAGGGAGCGAGGAGAGGGGGCATCTGGACCGGGGGGGGATGGGCAAAAAGAAAAAGCGGACTTCTGCAAAAAGGTGGTGGTGGGTCCCTTGGGCTTTGGGTGGGGAAAAGGCCTTTCGTGCCATGGGCCCTGCTGCTGAAATGCAGCGGCAGGATGGACCCCAATCCCGAAACCCCGTTTTCCCCCCAGGGGCCAAACCCGGGGGTGCGCCCGCATGTTTTTTGAGGCCCGGGCCCTTTTTTGCCCAAAGGTAGCCCCCTGGCCCCGCTTCATTTTGCCCCCCAAAATTTTTCATATACCCTATTCGGCTTTCCCCCCGGTGTCTTAGCAAAGAAACTGGGCCCCACCGCCGGGAGTAGCTGATTTTACCGCCAACCCCTCCGCACTGGGGGGGGTGACTTTCTGGCCCGCCGCTCTGCTTTAAGCCCCTGTGCCCCTACTGGGTTTGGGGCCCGCGAAGGGGTTTTCTTTCCCGTGGCCCCCTTTGGGTCCCGACCCCCCTTTCTGTACCCTGCTGACTCCCCGGCCACACAACCCCCCTTTGGTGGGGTGGGGGCCGCTGCCTGGCGGCCCAAACTGACCCCTCTTCTCCTTTACGATGGAAAGGGAAACCCTTTTGGCCCCGGCCCCAAAATGCCGGTCGGTACATCATCATCTATTTTGTGTTTTTATGTCAATACTGGGCCTCATCAACCCGGTTTTTGGGGAAGCCCAGGTGAACCCCCTCACCCCATGGGCCCCCCATGCCCTCTCCCCCATCTATACTTTCCCCCTACTGCAAGAAGCTGGGATATTGGCCCCCTTTTTTTCGCTGCCAGCTGGACTGCCCTCCCCAAAAATTTTTTATCCCCCGCTATATTAGTGGCGCCCGAGCCCAGACCACATGTAGATCCCGGTTTAGGGAAAAATGGATTTGGGAAAGGAGGCCCGGGGTGAGGGACAGGTGAGGGGGCCCCCTGACCCCCTTCCCCGGGGCCTGCCCAAATAAGTGTTGTGTCTGAAGGGTTCCCACCGACTCTTGGGGTGGGGTTTGTCCGATGTATCTGGGGGGGGAAGGGAAGGGCCCGTAAACCCAAAAAAAGAACCCCCGGGGGTTTTTGAAAAACCCCAACCGGGCCGCTTTGATGACAGCGGCAGTTGTGGCCTCACCAGTGACCCTGCTGCGCGGTTCCCCCTTTCTGTTTCTGGGACCTGGGCCCCCTTTCAGAAATGTTTGTGCCCTGCCAAATGCCCGTTGCAGGCCCGCCCCCCTCCTTGTCTGACATTTCTGTTTGTTCTAAAAAGTAAAAGGGCACTGTTTGTGGGAAACTATCTGTATTTTGGGTAAAAAATTTCACCCCGTTTTTTACTCCAAATGAAACCCCCGTAAACAAGCCCTTTGGGGAACCCTTTGGGTTTAAAATTTGGGTCCCCAAATGGCCAGGGAAAAATTTACTTGTATGTGTCGTTTACAAGCACTGTGTGTTTTACCCAAATGTAAAAGCAAAAAAAAGGCTTAATTTAAAACCCTTTGCCTTTTTGGGAAATTTTGCTTTCAAGAAAAATGTATATATTTTTGGGGGTTGGAAAAAAACGGTTTTTTTTTGTCAGCACAGCAGCAAAACAACGCCTTTAAATTTAAAACCCCTGGAGTAAATTGCGCAATTAGAATTGAGACCCAAAATAAGTTGCTTTGTGGGTGTTACAATTGCGTGTTTTTTTACGCCCCACAACAAAAGGGTACAGTTGTAATTTGCCCTTTTCTTTTGAATTAGGCTACCAAAAAAAAAATAAAATTTTTTTGGGGGTTGAAAAAGACGGTTTATTTTTGTCAGCACAAACCCGCAAAAACAAAACTTTTAATTTTTAACCCCCTGGATGTAAATTGCGCCCAAAGAATTTTAGCCCCACAAAATAAGGGAGCGTGTTACAATTGGGGGGTTTTTTACGCCAAAACAAAAAAGAGTACATTTTTAATTTTCCCCTTTTCTTGTTTAATTAGGCTACCAAAAAAATAAAAAATATATATTTGGCGTTGAAAAAAAAAGGGTTTTTTTTTTGTCCCGCAAAACAGCAAAACAAACTTTTAATTAACCCCCTGGTGTAAAATTGGGGCAAAGAATTGAGGGCCCCCAACCCAAAATAGTAGCCTGTGGGTTTTTAATTTTCGTTTTTTTTCTACGCCACACAACAAAGATACAGTTGTTTAAATTTTCCCCTTTTTTGTGATTTAGGCTACCAAAAAAAAAAAATATAATTTGGCGTTGAAAAAAAACGGTTTTTTTTTGTCGGGAACCCGTTAAAAAAAACGCTTAATTTAAACCCCCGGATGTAAAAATTTCGCCCAAAAAATTGGGGCCGCACCCCAAAATAGGTAGCGTGTTTTAAAATTTTCGGTTTTTACGCCACAAACAAGAGGTTTCGTTTTAATTTTCCTTTGCTTGTGAATTAGGCTTTCCAAAAAAAATATATTATTTGGCGTTTGGAAAAAAAACGGTTTATTTTTTTTCAGCACACCCCGCAAAAAAACGCTTTTAAATTTAACCCCCGGGTGTAAATTTCGCCCAAAAAAATTGACCGCCCAAACTAGTTGCGTGTTTCCCAAATTTCGTGTTTTCTACCGGGCCCCACAACAAAAAGATTTCAGTTGTTAATTTTTCCTTTTGCTTGTGGAAAATTTGGCTACCAAAAAAAAAAATTTTATATTTTTGGCGTTGAAAAAAAGGGGTTTTTTTTTTGTCTGGGACAACCCGCAAAAAAAAGCTTTAAATTTAAACCCCGGATGTAAAATTTCGCAATAGAATTTACAGCCAAAAAAAGAGGGGGTATTTGTTTTTTGTAAAAAAAACCCCGTTTCTTTAAAGAATACAAAAAGGAATGGCTTAGAAAACCCCCTTGGGGTATTGAATGTATATGAAGGGTGCAGTGGACGCACACTGGGGTTTCGATCCAAAAACCCAAAAAATCAAATAGCACATTCAGAGAACAGGGCTCTGAGACAAAGCTGAGGGCACCCCACAAGGAAAATCGCTGTATAAAAAACAGTTCTTCAGAAAGCGCACACCCGCCCGCAGCACCCTTTCCCCATCCCGTTTCGTGAGGGGGAGTGTGAGCTCCCCGCGGCGCGCCGGTTTTATATAGTGCGGTGGGCGTCCCCAAAAATCCCCCCGGTCTCTGATTGGTTCATTCTGAAAATGTCATGCAGGGGTATGCCCCTTTTTCCTCCCAAAAGGGGCTTTGCCCCCTTTTAGCGCCCTGTGCTCGCAGCCCTTTTTTTTAAACAAAAGCAAACTTCGTTCACCCGAATTTCCCCAAAGTTTTGACTTCGGGCCGAACCCAAGTTTTCCTGAAAAAACTAAAAAGAATTCAAAATTCGTTGAACAATTCGCCCCTTTTCTAATAAAAAAAATTTTATTTTTTTAAAATTTTGTTTATTGTTATTAAAAAATTTTAATGGCTTTATCATCAGATAGGTAAAGCAAACCATTTCTATAACATAATGCAATATTTAAGAAGGTTTAGACTTGAGCTTCTTTGAAAACAGGTTAACAGCTATCACCTATTCACATAAGGAGGAAAAATATGGGTTCCTTTTTTTATTTGTCAGGAAAATTTTAATTTTAGTGGGAGTAGGGACCTGGTGGCTGCCATGTGATAGCAAGGGGATGTTACTAGGGATTCAAAATTTTGGGGCCCGATTTTGGGAAAGCAAAAAACGGGTTATTATCAAGATAAATTTTTAATAAATTTTTTTGTGTGCTGTTTGGCAAGACAGTCCAGAAAAAATGGTGGTTGTTTTTGTGGTTAAATATAGAATAAATTTTAATTTTATAAATCCATTTAAGAATAATATGAAAATAAAAGAGAGTGATTAGAATGATGTGTAAAATATAAACTATGGTCTGTTTGCATGTGGTACGGGCCCCAGGTCTGTGTGTTCAGTCTTGTAGTAGAATAAAGGGGAGACCCAAAAAATAAAATTAATTTAATTTTAGTAAAAAAAAAATTTTTAAAAAATTAAACAAAATCAGTGGGTTATTTTAATGTAAAATTGTTTTGTTTCTATTAATTTAAAATACTTTTTATGGGGAAAAATTTTTTTTATTTTTTGGGTTTTTACATATTTTTATATAAATTTTTTCATAAATTTGTTTTAAATTTAATCATTTAATTTTTTTATTTTGATTTTATATAAATTTTTTTCTGATGGGTAAGTTGGGAAAAAAGGGGACTTTTTTTCCCCTATAGAAATTTAACCCCATTCGATTTTTGGTAGATAGCCCACATTAAAAAAGGTTGCCCTTTTGAGCAGACTAGTTTTTCCCAAAAACCCATATATGTGCTAATATTACGAGTGTGTGCGAACGCCCCAGAACGCCCCCGAATGCCCCTAGTTAGGTGCATTAAAAAAGGTTGAGTTTCAAAAATTATTAGGCACATTAGAATCGACTGGTCATTTTTGGGATTTTAGGCCAGAAAAAAAATGAAAAAACCCCTCTAATGTTCCCCGAGCAAGTCACCACTATTGATAAATAAGCCTTTGAAAGCTTTTCTTGGGCCTCCTCTTTTAAGGCAGTTTACCTTGGGTGAGCCCGATAATCAACAAATACTCAACGGTGCAGTGCTGCAATTCAACATTTCTATATGAGGGACTGGTAGAAAGGAGTGGTGGTGCTAGACTAGGTCTACACAGCACAGGATTTCCATCAGTTTTTCAGCAGATTGAGTATTGTGAATCCGCTGAAAAACTAACTATACCCAGCACTGTGTAGCCCTCAATAGAAAATCCGTTCTGTAGTTTCACAGCACAGTTTTTACTGAGGTTTTTCCCTAAACCAAAACCCCCGGCAGAAAAAAGAACATGCGGGTATTTTCCATTGGATTCCTGCAGTCCCAATGTATTGGGCCGCTGGGAACCCAAAGTCTGACTGTCGTTTTTTGCACAAAAAAAAAGTGCAAAAAAAGTGCCCTTTAGATTGATGGCTAATGTATTGGCAGTGTATCCTAAGTAGAAGACCTCCGTAATTAGGAGTACACAGTACCATTATAGTGTCAATACGAGAAGTCTGGCTCAGCAGACCCCCCTTGGGTTGTTCTAACTGTTTCGTGTCTAGATTTGGCGTGCAAGAATTATAAATGTGTCTATTTCTAAGAATGCGGCGGGACCCCCCAAAGCGCCCTTACAAAGGGCACTTTTACACGAAATTTTGAGTGCACCTCTTCATACATTCTTTATAGCTCAAAGTGCACCAGAAAACTGGTGCAGCCCCGTTCATACATGTCGCCCTATATGTGCTACCTGGGCACTGTATCGAACAAATAGGAACTGTGTGGCATTACCTAAGGGTGTAACTAGAATGTATAGGGCTCAAAATTAAGATGAAAAAGGACCACATCCAGCAAGTAAAAGAAAACTGAAACACCAGCACAAGTAATATATATATAAAAGTGTTTATAGTAGGAACATATTGTATATTAGAGAACCCATGTGGTAGTGCTGGATAGCACAAAGCCACCAGCTTGTTATTCCCAACAAAAAGGTAAAACGTGTGTGGACCTCATGGGCCCTCCTAAAATCTGGGACCAATACCAACTGCTAGAACTGTAGTTAAACTCATTGCACTATCTATATGTGCACATATTGAGGCCTAGTAGTGACATATCTCCTTAAAGCCTTACAGATAATACAAGCAAGCTTCTCCGTGCCCGTGTTGGTCCTACTTTATCACATCTCTCCTCACAGGCACAGATAGAAAATAATCCACATAAAACTTACTTGCATATTTATTGAGCCACAATCTGAAAAGTAACACAATATTTCATTTTTTGAACAGTGGGTAGGCTTCTCCCAAAAGATTATATAACTTTGCTTTTACCAGCAGCTACGTAGTTGTTCCAGGTGGTTTATTGAATTTCATCACTTTTTAAAACATGATTCCAGCTTCCAAATATGCTTTTTATTGTTGATGAGTTTTGAGAATGGAAAATTCCAGAGTCTTAACTGTTACAAACTTCTATCATTTATAGTACATGTTCTAGACAATGATGCATACAAGTACAGTACCATAATTTAGGGTAATTATCACAGTGTATGCTCCATTACTCATTATCCTCTTTATACAAATTTCAGAGAAAGTAGCACATTAAAATGAATAGCAGACATTAATGATAAAATGTATCACAATTCAATATGAAGATATTTCCATAATACTTGACTCTTTGTCATTATTACCATTAACCTTTTCTCCACCAAAGGATGAGGAGGTGTTTTCTCTTTTTTTCTGTCTTTTTCTTGATTTTCATCTATTTTCATAATTTTCTATCAAATGAGTTGTCTTTTCCTTGTGGATTAATTGCTATATCGTTAACAAGTTTTTTTTAGGTCTGTTATTTATAAGGAGCTGTTTTTATGCGAGCATTATATAGCAAACTGTGTTTTTGTCTAGCTCGTGTTATATGCTGCAGACAGTAGTACTAAAACTTTGTAGTCCTTTAATTTATCTGGTTCACTACAATGCAAACACAGCAGAAAAATGCGTGTGAACATTAGATAACCGAAGGAGAATCCCTTATCCCTCTGATAATTTATAGTATAGTTAAAACCTAGGCTGTCTAACAGTAGCAGTTGCCTTCACTTCGTAGTCTTGTGCACATGGGCTGAGTTATATGAATCTGTGATATGGTGGCCTTATAGATTGGTCTTTAAAGGGTGTTCCCATCTCCTAGGATAGACCAATGTATGGTGAAAATATTGTACCCTGAGGCATGTTCCCACCCCTTTTTGTCACAATGGCTCCAGGATACAATATTTTCACCATGCAATGATCTTCCCTGGGACATTGCATCTTAGAAACCAAATCAACATACAATGTCACAGACACTGCTGATCTGCGGCACATGTGATTGAGTAGAAGATCCAATCAATTATCATGAAGAGATTAGGCTGGGTTTACATGACATTGCCATACAAAGGTTAACCTTTGCCATACAAAGGTTAACCCGAAATCAATTAACATTTGTGTTGAGAGAACAATGTAAGTACTACTATGGGTTCATATGTTTATATGTATCCCCAAGTGCCTCTAGTCTTATTGAGAACCACAGACACAGAGTCAAAAAGTGTCTTATTTGTATTATGCACTATACAACAACACAAGTGGGTGCCTGCAGGTTTATAATATGGACCAATGGGGACTCCATATGTTTTTGTACATGAGCCACCAACACAGTTGATGCAGATAAACATCAGTTAAAACACTGCAGTATGGGTCTGTAGTATGGTCCTGCATTTCTGCCCATATTGGGCTATTAATGTGGTGCGTCATGGCAGATGATGGTGTCTGCCAAAACTTTTTTTTATGGAGTCTCATAGCATCTATAAGAATGTTAAATTCAGTGGCCCACAGAGGTACATTAGAGTCCAGAAAATTCTGTATAAAACTGGTGAAACTTATCCCGAATAAGGTCATAAAAATGAGACAGAGATAGAAGTGTTTTTACTGATAAATCCCTAACTCAAAGAAGCTTAGTGAAAGGGCAGCTATTTGGCTGTAATTTTAGTTGGGTATGTGTACTGCTTTGCAAAGCATCTGTCAGTATAATTAAGTCAATTTGCCCTATTGTAAAAGTCACAGCTTATTATTTCTGAGTAAAAGAGGGGCCCTGGTCAGAGCTGGGGTTACTCTAGGTTTCTTGCTAGTTAGGAAGCTAGTTAGGAAACACACCTTAGTTCCATGCTCTGAATGCTCATCAGAAGAATTATTAATACTTGTTAAGAATCTCTAGCAGCTCAATGGAACAAAAAAGCAATTGAATTTGATAGCACTTGTAGAAAATTAAAATTGCCTTTCACTGTATGACTGCCAGTAGCGTTCACGTTGTGTCCATACTATACTGGACTGGCGTGTTACAGCTTCTGCAATGTAAGCCAGCAGGGGACCATGGACCAGCTCTATAATAGTAATAATATTAACTATGAATAGCAATACATTTTGGAGAAGATCTACTTTTTATATATTTTGTTTTATAAGTACCAACCTGAATAACCCCTTTTTTCTCAATAAACTAGGGCATGGAGCTCTTACATTTAGCAGCATTTGACATCCAGAAGAAAGATCAGAGTGTAGAAAAACACTAGAAAAACCCTGCCATGTTTTCTAGCAACAGGAAAAACTGCGTGTGAGAGAAAATATTTCCGCCTGCTGAGCCCAAAAGGCAACACGTTCAGAGGTGAAAATTACAGGAAACTATTTTGAAGGTCGCTCTGATGGGTGCTTTCATTCATCATGTTCACACAGTACAAAGCTACGGAGACAAGCAAAAAAAATTTAACACAACTCACAAAATATCTAACCTATTCCCACATCTGTTGCTCCCTGCTGTGTCAGTTTAAACACCGAGTGAGTACTGTGTACATCCACATACAGAGGCGTTAGCTTTACGGCATTATATGGAAACTGGGTTAATGGAACTCTGTACAAGGTGCTTCTTTTATATTGAAAGTAACTGTGCTTCTCGGAGAGGGTCAGTAATAGTTAAGAATGCATTGTGAAGAAAGTGGTCTACTAAAATATGGTTATTACAGAAGACAGATGCACATGAGCCCATTAAAGCATAGTACAATCCTGAAAAATTCCTATAATCATGTAATAGCTGTCATGTAGTAATAGCAGCCTGTATTCACAGAAAAGAGAAGTGGACAAGCAGAATCGCACATGCAACAACATTTCAGTGTCCTGCTATAACAACCTCCATAGTCTGCATGCGGCACAGAGTAGACTACAGCATATGTGGCCCTCAAGTCTCTGGACATTACCTAGCTCCCCATCCTTGCACATCAATGACACGTCCAACATTTTAAAATATCTTAATACTAAGGATGCAACTTTGTTTATTATTCTGTGCTACATTTTAAGTCTTCTAGTGATCTACACACAGTTCCATACTCTAGTGTCCCATCATACATAGCATTCACTTAGTGAAGTTAAAGTAATATTCCACTCTCAATGTAACCATTTAGGTATAAAGATTATTACCAAATACTTTTTTGTCCTGATTGCGCTTCATTTCAAAGATAAAGCGGTTTTCTCTCCTGCTTGTTTACATCTAGTTTTCTTTGTTACCAACCACCTCTTTGCACTAACAGTGGTCAGGTTGGTGACTTCACTTCCTGCTCTGTCTTATCAGTAGGATAGGAAACTTTAACTATTTTTTAGGTAGAAGTGCTTTAAAGTGTTTTTATTGTGTAAAACAACATTTATGCATCGCTATCTTCTGATAGCCCTAATTTTTTTTATTTTTCCATATACAGAACTGTGTAAAGGGTATTTTTTTGTGGGATGAACTGATGTTTTACTTGGTACCACTTGGCATTTATATGAGTTTTTGATCGTCTTTTATTCTATTTTATGTGCTAAGATGAACAAAAATCGCAATTCTGGAACTGTTTTGTTTTTTTTACAGCGCTCACCATGCGGGTTAAGTGAAAGATTTATATCGTAGGTCGTTACGCACGCAGAGTTACCAAATATGCATACTTTATTTATTTTTAATCTTTTTTTGGGCAGATTGACGTTTGTAAAGGGGAAAAGATTAGTGTACGCGTTTTTATTTTATTTTTTGTGTTTGTGTTTTACTTTTTTTTTAGTTTTTCACATTTTTTTAACTTTTCACCATATTACTTCAGATCACTGATGCAATAGAGATCAGTACAGAGTAGAACTGTTCTAAACTGGTCTCTATGACAACTGTCACTCAATATGCCCGGCAATGCCCACAATGCATTGCAGGGCATGGTGACATCATAGACAGCCCAGAAGTGTTTCTTACACTCCAGGGCTGTCCAGAGAAGAGACAGTAGCCGGACAAGGACAAACAGAAGGAGCTCACTCCTTCTGTCTTTACCTTAGCTGTGGCTATGTAATACATCGCGGCAGCCAAGGGGTTAATCACCCGCGGCCCATGCACACTCCGCCTGTGGGTGATACGGCATAGGGCTGCTGGTCCCATGCCACGATCTTGCGAGCTATGCTTGTGAACTCGCAAGATCTCCATGACGTACCTATATCTCAAATTGCGGAAACCCCTTCCCTGGTAAGGGGTTAGAGAGGTTTTGTAGTACAAAGATTAGCACTCAATCTGTGAGGACAGGTAATTGAAGACGTTTCCTATATGCATAAGTCTTTCAATTTTACCTGAGAGATTTTATCTGCTCTGAGTGCACACAGGTTTTTCTGGTTAGGACCATATATTTGTTTCTGATTAGAAAGAGAGCAAAGAGTGATATCACCATGGACAGAGCTCAATCTTGGAGCAGACCTATTATCTCTAAAAAGATAAGTTTTGATTACAGATAAGCAATTTTAGCTTCTAAAACTTCTAGTTTTATTGACTGAAGATTAAATCTCCAGCACTTACTTCTTGTCTCAGCTAGTTACAGAGAAGCTAAATATGGTAAACACTCCTAACACACAGCCTCACAAAGGCATGTGACTCAGTGAAACAGCATGGCGAGAAAACCCCTTTAAGGGACAGATAGCAGTCACTAGGTACATCTTTCTGTAATTTTACTTATATAACCTACAGTATGTACTTATAGCCCAATATTAGGAGCTACTTTACCAAATAAGTCATCAAGTATTTAATCAACGTAAAGAAGCTTTATATTGTTATTCTGAAATATACCCTTTACATTGACATAACTAATGAAGCATGTATTTTCTATTTACATTTATGGATTTTGCAACTCCAGGGAGAAGTAGTGTAATGCAGTAGATTGTTCAAAGAAAATAATGTCAAGTCCTGAAATAAAGTGTGCTATGTACTGTATGATGTCCTATTATCACCTATGGTTGTTGATGCACTTCATTGTTCTCAAAGTTGGCTACATCTTCTTTCTTTTCCTATCATATAACAGCCATCAACATGAATGATACAGAGTCCTTCGGGTAATCAACAGAGAATGGGTAACTCTAGTTATTCTTATTTAATCAGCCAATTGAAGAATGGAACTGAACTAACTTACTCACCAGATTAGCCAAATAAAATATTAAGTGTTGCTTTTTGATGTGCTAAGCATATAAAAATAGCTAGTTTTATCCTGAGTAATGTATAATTTATTGTATAGTAAAAATCACCCCGGGTAAGTCCAAGACATTACTGTATATCATTATTCAAGGAAAGCCTCAATTCATACGAATGAAAATCTTTGTTATAAATGAAGAATCATACTAAATATTGTACAAACCTAAAGAAATTATGGGCAGTCTGTAAAAAAAATATGCTTTTTCAATATTGGGATTATATAAAAGCAAGTTATGATATATGTAAAATGATTATAGCTCCAAGACCTACTTGAATACAGGGGATGAATCCATTAAAAGAGTCTTCCCATCTTGCTGTTTCACAGTCACTGGCAACTTAGTACTCACACTGCCAGGTCAGACTGTGGGCAGTTCTATAGCAGTAATTTGCATATTTAGCTCCTCTATAACTAGCTGAAACATTAATGCAGGATATTTAATCTGTAAGTAAAGAACGCTACAGACCTATAAGGAGTATAAACAATTGCTTTTCAAAGGTAATTGATCTAATCTTGTTAGAAATAAAAACCTTGCTCCCCTTACCATGGTAACGTCAATCCCTGCTCTCTGTGTAATGGGGAAGGTAGATATAGACGGCAACTTACAGACACTTGTGTGCACTCAGGGCAGATAAAATCACTCTTATCTTCTAACCAAGCAATATGAAAAGAGCAATATATTTAGTAATAGTCTTGATGTACCAATCCCTACATGTTGAAAGTTAATTATTGTAGTCAGAAAACCCCTTTAAGTCTTGTATGGCATTGGCATATACTTGAGGAGCACCTGGTTTTCACCCTGTGACTCTACTGCAGAATAGTACGAGGTTGTTACTCTTAGCTCATTTCTCGCATGGCAAAAACTGACATTTATTGTGCGATGGAGCAGGCAGTAGGTACAGTCAGGTAAGTCATAAAAGATAGAGAGGTGGGCAAGAGAGGAGAATCCTTTTATGAAGCAGCTGGAGTGTTGCATAGGCAAGGAGACAACATTAGTGGGGAGCACTTGTCCTTTTAATTAATGTAGTACCCATGTATGCACACACTTTGGGGCAGTAGAGGATACACAGCCAGTACAGGGTTCCAAAGGAGTAGCCCAAAAATAAAACTCAACAACCATACAGAGCAGTGAACAGTCAGCTCATGACAGTGTCATATAGTTCTGTAAGGTGATGAAACTTGGGTAAAGAGTGAACCGTTGTGCAAGGTGCGGTATCTCGCAAGATCGCCTGCAGCAGTGATGACACAGCAGGAAGACAAACCAAACACAAGTTTGCTCAAAACACAGAATAGCCTTATTTCAACATAGGCAACAGGCCTTGTTGTTTCATATATACTGTTCAGCTTGACAGTAGAAGGGCACAGTTCTTAGTTCTACTATATATAGATTGAGCAAGGTGGATGTGTCTAAGTCCAGTCTTGAACAAATACCCTTTGGCAGATCTGGTTTCACATACGTGGACAAGAAGCATGATTGAGGCCCCGCAAAGACAATCAGAATGTAGGAACTCAATCATTAGCAGTTCCTATGCCAACTATATTACTACATATCAATCATCTAATCAGGCATCCCCTGTCAACGACCACAATTTACTAGAGAGAAAAATAAAAACTGTCCTCCACCTCCTAACTTCCCTGCTTATGTGACAGCCCTGTGATTAAAATGTCTAGTTGCACAGCAGAACACCAGAAATGGAAGACACACTATTCCTTTCCATAAGTTAAATAATGTAACACCAAATATAACGCTATGTTTCTGTACACACTCAGAAAAACACCTCTGAAAAAAACGTATGCAAACCTGGGTTGCCACTGGCAGGGCTGCGGCACACATGTAATTATACATGTACGCACACAGACCGCCCCCAGCGGCAACATTTCTGCAAAAAGAGCAATACACTACGTGGAAATCCCTAAAGAAGCATTTATGCTATCTATCATACATGAAAAAACTTTGAGACTCTCGGTTCACATAATTTGATCAAAAGATGCTTAAGCTGCCCACGACTTTCAACGTGGTCTCAAATCGGGCAGTCTTAGACACAATGATGTGAGGCCTATGTGGCAGATGATGTGATTTCTATCAATACGTGGGACAGTAGGACAGGCAGAAGGTGAGAGCACGCAAAAGACAATCAGATATGGTTAGGAAACAATACTAACATTAGCCGAGGGGTAACATGCTAACGTATATTATTTACAATATCATAGGCATCTTTTATACATAGGCAAGTCACTGTTCATTTATGGACACAATCACTGGCAGAGAGGCAGAGAGTCAGGAACTTTGTTCCTCTTCTCCTCCTAAACTCTCTCAGAGCAGTGATACTGCTGACAGCCACCAAATACATATTTTGCATTAAAATGTACATAAGATTGCAGTCAGCAGTACCACCACTCTAAAGAAAGCTCAGGAGGAGGAGAAGAAGACTGACTTACCTTTCCAGGAAAGTTAGGATGATGTAAATGTCCATAATAGACTGTGCATACAGTTGTGCTCAAAAGTTTACATACCCTGGCAGAATTTGTTGCTTTATTGGCCCTTTTTCAGAGGATACAAATGATAACACAAAAACTGTTTTTCCACTCATGGTTAGTGGTTGGGTGAAGCCATTTCTTCTCAAACTGTGTTTTCTCTTTTTAATTCATAATGACAACCAAAAACATCCAAATGACCCCGATCAAAAGTTTACATACCCTGGTGATTTTGGCCTGATAACAGACACAGAAGTTGACACAAATGGGTTTGAATGGCTACTAAAGGTAAGAACCACACATCTGACCTGTTTGCTTGTGATTAGTGTGTGTGCAATAAACCTGAGTGAGTTTCTGGGATCCAGACAGACTCTTGCATCTTTCATCCAGCCACTGACGTTTCTGGATTGTGAGTCATGGGGAAAGCAAAAGAATCGTCAACGGATTTACGGGAAAAGGTAGTTGAACTGTATAAGACAGGAAGGGGATACAAAAAGATATCCAAGGAATTGATAATGTCAGTCAGCAGTGTTCAGTGACTAACAAATGGAAAATCAGGGGCTCTGTAAAAACCAAACCACGGTCAGGTAGACCAACAAAAAGTTTGGTCACAAATGCCAGGAAAATTGTTCGGGATGCAAAGAAAAACCCACAAATAACGTCAGCTGAAATACAGGACTCTGAAAACTAGCGGTGTGGCTGCTTCAAGATGCACAATAAGGAGGCACTTGAAGAAAAATGGGCTGCATGGTCGATTCGCCAGAAGAAAGAAATAACTGTGCAAATGCCACAAAGTATCGCACCTACAATACGCCAAACAGCACAGAGACAAGACTCAAAACTTCTGGAAAAATTTAATTCTTATTGACGAGACCAAAATCGAACTTTTTGGCCACAATCATAAACGTTAGATTTGGAGAGGTGTCAACAAGGCCTATGATGAAATGAACACCATTTCTACTGTAAAGCACAGAGGTGGGTCGCTGATGTTTTGGGGATGTGTGAGCTACAGAGGCACAGGAAACTTGGTCAGAGTTGAAGGAAAGATGAATGCAGCACGTTATAAGAAAATACTGGAGACAAATTTGCATTCATCAGCCCAGAAGCTGCGCATTGGACGTACTTGGACATTCCAACATGACAACGATCCAAAAGGCCAAGTTGACCTGTCAATGGCTACAGCAGAACAAAGTGAAGTGGCTATCTCAGTCTCCTGACCTCAATATCATTGAGCCACTCTGAGGAGATCTCAAGCGCACAGTTCATGCAAGACAGTCCAAGAATTTACAGGAACTGGAGGCTTTTGCCAAGTAGAATGGGCAGCTTTGAAAATAAAGAAAATAAAGAAAATCTGAGACAATAAAGAGCCTCATCCACAACTACCACAAAATACTTCAAGCTGTCACTGATGTTAGAGGGGGCAATACACGGTATTAAGAACTGGGGTATGTGAACTTTTGATCAGGGTCATTTGGATGTTTTTGGTTGTCATTATGAATTTAAAAGAGAAAACACAGTAGTTTACCAATAAATGGCTTCACCCAACCACTAAGCATGAGTGGAAAAAAGTTTTTGTGTTATCATTCACATTCTCTGAAAAAAGGCTAAGAAAGCAAAAATTCTGCCGGTGTATGCAAACTTTTGAGCACAACTGAATATATTGTTTTCTGGACACTTACATCATCAAAGCTTCCCAGGGCTTCCTTCTGAAAGTGGCAACATATTTCATTATATGCATGTACAATGATATATTTTGCAACGTCCCGGCTTATACCTTCCGTAAAAATGCTTTAACTTGATGTTTTATATTTTCCTTAAAGTAGCCTGATTATCACCATACAAATGCATAGTAGATGGAATTATAAGACTTTTCTCCAATACAGGTCATTAGCAAGGCCGTATTTGCAACTAGGTACTGGTGGGCGAGTTCCTGGGGCAGCACCCTGCAGGGAGCGGCACCTGGCAATAGACCTAAGGTGCACACTTTTTTTAATTAATAATATATATATAATATATATATATATATATATAAACTATATATATATATATATGTCCCTGCCTCTCTTCCCAGAAGGTATCTCTCCAGTCTGATGGGAGGGGAGAGGGAGAGGAGAGGGATTTCCGCAGTGCACTGTTTGAGATATGTCATATGTGGGGCAGTAATCGGAGGTCGCAGCAGCAAAGCCAGCCCTTGTACAGAGAACTCCGGTCTGAGCACTTAGAAATCCTCAGCCGGAGCTCACTGTAGATGTCGGGTCGGAGAGGAGGGGCGCTCCAAGCATGGCACTGTGCAGGAGCAGGAAGCTGCTGCTGTTATGTTTGCTGTGTCTCCCCCTCCTCTATCTGCTTATCAACACCATGCTGAGACTTGCATGGTACTCAGGTACATTATTTGTGTGTATCTTTGTACAAGGGGGGATATGTGTACATATGTGTGCATGTGTGTACATGTGTATGTGTGTACATTTGTGTGCAAATGTGTACATGTGTATGTGTGTATATGAGTGTGTATGTGTGTACAAGGGGGATGTGTGTACATTTGTGTAGGTGTGTGTACATTTGTGTGTACGTGTGTACATGGGTGTGGCTGCATGTGTGTACATGGGTGTGAGTGTGTGTACATGGGTGTGTGTACGGGTGTGCATGTGTGTGCCTGTATGTACATGTGTGTGTATGTACATGGCTATTTGTGTGTGTGTATATATGTACATCAGAGTGGGTGTGTGTATGTTTGTGGGCATATATGTACCTGGGTATGGGTGGGTGTGTTTACATGGTTGTGCATGCATGTACATGGGTGTGCATGCATGTACCCAGCTTTCTCGGACACTGAGTAGCCGATATATGTTTACGTAGTGGTTTTTTTCATAGGTTTTTCTTTTGGATTATATCGGATCAGCATTGGATTTTTTTCTTTAATAAAATGGTCAATGAAGGATGTAGTTAGGGAGTGTTTATTTAAATAAAGTGGGTTTTTTTCTGTTATTTCAGTATGGATTTTTTTCCATTTTATTCCAGTGTTAGTAGTGGAGGTGTCGGACATATGCTTTTACTGTGGGAAGGGATCAATATCCTTGGAGCTTCCCATTCTGATTGTCTCAAGCTGTAGCTGTCAGTTTTACCTGGGCTGGTTATGAAAAAAGGGTGACCACATGTCATTATTTTTAGGTTTTTAATAAACAAGTAATTAAAAAACAATCCCCCTTTTCATAATCAACTTTGGTAAAACTGACAGCAGCTGTCTGGTACTATTGGATCCTTTGCATCCTAAAAATATCAACCTGCAGCCACCCCAGAAGCAGACCATCACATTAAATGGTTCCCTTTCTGATGGTAACCTGGCTCTTCTCTCTATTGCGATAGAAATGGAGAGGCATCTGTGAGATCCTCCATTATTAGTACTGGAAAAAAATGGTAAAATAAACACACTGAAAAACAAAAACACTTTATTTAAATATTTACTCCCAGACACCATCTCCTTTTGACAATTTTATCAAAGCAATTGATTCGATCAATCTGACATAGTCCAACGGGGAAACCTGTAAAAAAAAAAAAAAACTGTACAAAAATTATGACAGTAGTAAATTCCATCCCCTGTACCCTCTGAGGATCATGCCTGTGGTTTATCTTTTGGGGGTGCAGGAGAGGATGTTCAGGCTTCACAATATGTTTCTCTGGGGTAGAAGCCATAGCTGCAACACAATTGCAGGGAGGTTGGTCTTCTGTTCCCTTTCCCAGGAGATTGTGCCTGTAAGTTATGACCTGAACCCCCTTTCCTGCCCCTCCCCACTATTGTGTTTTGTGGCCTAGTGCCGACACGAAATACCACACCCACCCATAAACCCTCCACCACTCCCACCTATCACCCCATTGCCTCCCACCTCCACCTATCACCCTATAACCCCATGAGGAGTTTGTACAGAGGTGGGAACAAATAGGGAGGTGCTGGAAAAGTGAGGAGTCTAAGATGTTTGCTTGGTAAATTCTGCAGGGATGAATCATGGCCAGGAGAAGTCATCATGGCAATCGGGAGCGGATGGAGAAAGGAAACAACTACCATCAGAGATGACGTCACATGTGAGTCACTAAATGTAACTGTACTGTAATCACTTATAGGTCTGCAGAGCCTGTGTACACTGGTAAATGCCACTGTACGGTCATAGTATAATGGTTTATATTCATGAATGGTATGGCAGTATTATTCAGTCACTATGTGGTGGTGATATGTGGAGGTATTATTCAGCTACTATGTGGTGGTGATATGTGGTCATGATGTGGTGGTATTACTTGTTTCTTGTATAGGAGGATTATTGATAATATTGGTCTTGGCATACTAATTTGTTCAGCAACAATAAGGTGATATTTGCTCCTTGTAGAGCAGCGTTATAAAATAACCATATGACCATTATTTACATACTTAGTGCGGTTGAAAAAAATACATGTCCATCAAGTTCAACCAAGGGAAGGGAAAAAAGTTGATTAAGGGAGGGGAATAGAGAGGTTTTTTTTCAACTTACTTTTCCCTACTGATGAAGCCTTTGGAACCCATAAAGCTATGTCTGCACAGCACAGGATTTTGGTCGTGTTTTCAGCGTATTCACTATTTTGAATCTGCTGAAAAACTGATCGCTTCCTCTGCTGTTGTGCTGTGTAGCCCTCAATAGAAAATCCATCCTGTAGTCTACACTGCAAAGATTTTTTTACTGAGGTAAACCAAAGATATTCGACGGAATATAGAACATGTTCTATATTCCACGGGAACGACGTCGGATTCCCACAGCCCTAATGTACTGGGCCGGGAATCCAAAATCTGATGGCTGTTTTTTGCACAAAACAAGGCGAAAAGAAAAATGGCAGCGTAGCAAAGTTAAATTGCTGTCGGGATTGACTTTGCTTTGTTGACCTAGTCTAAGGCAAGAACCAATCTGCCTCATAGAAGACTTCATTCCTGATCCCAAATTAGCCATCAGACTGGATCCAGATGTTTTATATGGCTAAATACATATAAACATTATTTAGTAGTAATTGGTTATTTAGGACTTTCCTGAAGCATCCCCTGTTCATCCAGCACCTGAATCGCAATTCCACAGATTCACAGTTCTCATGGTGAAGAAGGCTTGTCTCCTATGGATATTGAATCCTTTTTTTCTCTAGACAAAGAGAATGTTCCCTTGTCTTTTGAGGGAGTTTTACATGAAATAGCTTTTCTCCATGCTTTCTGTAGGGGGCCATTTATAGATTATATACATTAATCATGTCTCCAAGTCTTTTCTTAAGACTAAATAAATTTCACCTCTCTTCATAAAGGAGCCATCATTCATAGCAAACTGTCTTATAGTTATTTGTATGGATTTATTTATATGAAATATATTATTGAATATAAATACATCTTTATAGACGCCAGTAATGCCGATGTTGCTTGGCAAAGATCTGCTGGAAGAAGCTGGGCACGATTGGTTGTACTTGGGTATGGTTATAGGCATAGTGGGGTCATGTGTTAGGGCATGGACATAGGTTTGGCTTGATGTGTCTCTCTTTGTGCACATCCACCTGTATTTTATATATTTGTGTGGTATTTAATGAGTCAAGGAAAATATATTTTGGTTTATTTACATGTGACTGCACCAACTTTACAGAGATCGTGAGCTGTACTTTTACCTAGTGGTATGGCTTTCTGATTGCTTTACATTCCTTTTTGCATTGCCTTTACTATAGGGGACAAAAAATCTCTCCGTAGAGGCTATTTGTTTTTTTTTCTAATAATAATGCATTTTTCGCTGTAAATTTTTATTTTAGTGATTTTTTTTCATTTTAAACTTGTTTTTACACGTAATAATGTTTTAATTTTTTTCTTTCATAAAGGAACTTGAAGATGCAATCTTTAGATCACCTACATAATACACTTCAGTTCTTGTAATGCATTATATCACTGCCTGCTTGTATTCTTCTGCCTTAGGCAAAGTCTAGCAGGCTCGCATGCATGGCATACCTAGGGACCTCTGTCAGACCCCTGGCTGCTATAGCATTGCAGAAATACCCTGCGATTTAGTCACATGTGCTTTTCGGCTGACAGTCCTCTCCAAAACCACCTAGATGCCATCACCACTATGGATCACAGCATCCAGGAGATTTAATGACTGACATCACATCTACACACTGCAGTATTGTTGAGTTTTGATCTAAATTTTTAGCACTTTATTTCCAAATATCTTTTTCAGAAAAACATTGCAAAGGGCATAATGTACACACATCACTGCAATGTGTGATCTGGGCTTAAATAATGGTGTCTTAAGGCTCAGTGGCAAGAACAGCATGAGCTGTAAATTCAAATCTGGTCATTAGCAAATCAGAGGATTTCCCTCAGTATTACAGGGGAAAAAAGTTTTTACTTTCATTTTGTTAGTGAAAGATCACAATCAGGTGTGATTTCTTCTGTGGGAGATACCAACTGTCCAGGAGGAGCTGAGGACATAGCTGCTTGTGCAGGGTTAATCTAAATCTTTCGCTGTATATACACTGTAGAAGGCACAACACAATGTAGACAAATGTCTGACAGGGTTTACCTGTTGCTTTAATCCTCCTCTTCCATAGCACACAGGCATCCATATTATACTACTGCTAGTGTAATAACACCCAGCATGAAAATGGCAGCACAGAGCTTCCCTGTGTACAGATGGCACAGACTTTCAGAAGCAGGGAGTTTCACTGAGCTGTCAACATAGTGATCCATCATGCTGCGAGAAGCCCAACTTGGCCCAACTTCAGTTCTGTCTTAAAGAGCCAGGGTTTTTTTTTTCTTTTTTTAACTGAACTAGAGGTGAAATGCTTTCATTTCCTTAATTAAATATATTTGAGAAAGTGTTTCTGTTTTGGTCTTCTATTACTTCATAAGGTTCTCTGGAGGGGACAGGTCATCTTTAAAGTATATAAGCAACTATGCTGTTTGTATAGGTTTACATACCATAGTTCCATAATGCATTTCCAGAGCTCAAAGGCATAGTAATAATTTGAAAGCTGTAACAGGTACACCTTACCATTTGCTATTTATAATACTGCTGTATTTTTATGTGACAGAGGGGCATTTGGACAACTGCTAGCTCTGCACACCCTAATGTGAAATGCCTGCCAGTACTCTCCTACTAAGTAGTTGATTTACATTTAGACTGCTTAACTAGTGGATACAGATCTAAATAAATTATACAGTACCCAACTGGCTGCAGCAAATTGCAATAAAATCATCTCCAACTGGCAAAAATAAACATCCAGGCAATTATAATAACAACAGAATAACACAAATCATTGCTCCGCATACATAATAGCATTCTAATAATTATTGTAGAGGTTTTTTTTAAATATTGATAGAGTCATGAAAATCCCACATTTCAGAAACTAAGTTAGGGATGTATCAGAGACAGCTGCTCGAAGACCTGCTCGGTGTGCACGGCCAAATGGTGTAATGAATTAAGAGTAAGACTGTGAAGGTGCAGTAACTTATAGCAATCAAAGACCAATTCGTTTCCCTTGATGTAGAGCATATAGCAAAATGAAAGAAAATGGTTGAAATCGTTTTTTTGCATATTAATGTTGTAAACTTTACTGCCATTGCCAGTGCTTGAAGTGCAAACTGTATTAGAAAACCCAATATAAGGAAGCTGATCTTTATTATGGAAAATGTTCATGACACTGTCATGCTGGTCCATCAGAGAAATAGAGGATCCCCCTGTATGAACAGGCTCTGACTGGACCCCAATAATGACTCATATTTGGTGCTGACTTTGAAGCCAATAACTTGTTACTGGGGTAACATCAGTAACCTATAAGACCTTACTGATGATATGTCCAAACTGTCATATTTAACAACATAGCTTATGGCACAATAAAAAGTGGGAGAATATGTTGTGTTGAAATGGAGAGCAAGCTCTCCTAGACTTCTAAAAGGCAAATCAGTAAAAGTATGGAGTATAGAAACAAGTGGTGTATCAATGCAGAGATCCCATTAAGGCTTAGAAAAGTTAGGTAACATCCTACATTGTTGCTAAAATTATGGGCATAATCATTGTCAGTCAGCTTTTTTAGGAATAGATGTATATATAAACATAAAATGGCCGTCAACAGCAGGACAGAAAAGGATAACACAAGTACTTAGCACTTTATAGTGTACATATTTTGTAGGTATTCAGCGCTCTGCCATAACATTATACCAAGTGATGGGTGAAGTGAATAACATTGATTATATTATGACAATGGCACCTGACATATACAGGAATACATTAAGCAGCAAATGAAAAGTAAGTTCTTGAAGTTAATGTGTTGGAAGCAGGAAAAATGAGCAAGCATAAAGATTTGAGCAACTTAAATCTGCATGGATGTCGTTACAGAGACCACAGATGTACACTAATTATACAGCTACCTAAGTGGAGAGCAATAGCTGGCTCTCCATTGAGAAGGCAGGGATTATTACTGTCCCTGCCTTCTCGCTATATATGCAGCACTCAATGAGCGTCTTACAACAGGCAGGCAGAAAGTCTCTCGATTTCCTGCTTCCCAACTGCCGGGGCTTGGTAACTGCAAGAGCTGCTAGGTCTTATCGGACCCAGATCAGCTCTGCAGTCAGTACAAGCAATGCATTTTCCCTGTATTTCCCCTGTAACTATGCAATAAGTATAATATATATCAGCAATGAAAAAACACAATAAAATATATCTAGTGCTCAAAAACAAACAAATAAAAAAGGGATGCACATGCCGTTACCCAGGTAAGCAAAATATTAAAATAAATAAAAAAGTGTAATAAAAAAGTGAACACCTTAGGTTTTATTACAGTACCATAAATACGGTGAAATAAATATTAATAGAAAAAATAAAAAGCTGTTCAGCTACAAACCAGTCCCAGATATGCTTGGCAGTCAGTACAGGATATGTATTTCCCCTGTAACTGGGACTAATATATCAGCCCCATTTAAAGGGGAAAATCTGAAAAAAAAGTTACGTAAAAATTCCCCCTAAGGGCTTGTTCACACGACGCTTTGGATCCTTTTTACGGATCCGTTTTTGAGGAGTGAAAACTGCATCCGGACAGCGGATCCAAAAAACCGCCAGAGTTGATACTTTATTTTGGCTCTTTTTTGTTTGCTTTTTGTCTTGCGTTTTACGGATAAGTTGTGATGCTCAATCTCTCACCCCCCCCCCCCCCCGTCTCACCGCCGATGCCCCGTCCAGCCGCCGATGCCCCGTCCAGCCGCCGCTCACCGGCGATGCCCCGTCCAGCCGCCGCTCACCTGCGATACCCCGTCCAGCCGCCCACTGCGCTTTTCGCATCCGCTTTCAGGAAGCAAAACGCCGCCGATACGTGCCCAGAGTGTGGAGCGCTTTTGGACAGGTGCCAAACGCACACTCCATTATCTTCTATGGAAGAACGCAAGAAGAATTGACATGTAAAACGGATCCGTAAAACGGATCACAAAAGCGTCGTGTGAACAAGCCCTAAAGGTGTTTTCCTGACCTTATGAGGAGCACAATATGCAAAATAAAATAATAAAAACACAATATTACATGGCTTGTTCTTCCTTTGTATGTTATGCATTTGGTTGTGCTTGTTTTGCTTTTGTCACGCATGTTTTTATCTGTTTTCTATGTTTGTCAAAATTTAAAAAAACTCTCAATAAAAAACTTAATGGTTAAAAAAAATAATAAAATAAAATTAAAATTAATACGAACAGCCCAATTTGAAATTTTAAAGAGGACCTATCATCACTGAGCATATTAAGCTAAGGGAGGGTAAGGAGGGTATAAATATGACAAATGATAAAGTAAAATACCTTTGGGAGCCTGATGACTGGAAATCCAGTCATTATTTTATGAGGCAGTTAGCTAGTAAACTGTTTATGGGAGCAGCCATCTTGGGAATGGCAGACTAGCGCGTTGTGTCCATATAGGCCACGCCCCCTGACTCCAAGCTTGTATGCACTGTAGTCATAGCCTCCTATGTGCAGCAGGGTCACAGCTACAGTCCTATTACTTTTATCTTCACACCCATATATCTAATCCTATGATTGTAGAGAGTTGCTTAGATACAGTGCCTGGCGAAAGTATTCCGCCCCCTTGAACTCCTCAACCTTTTGCCACATTTCAGGCTTGAAACCTAAAGATATAAAATTTAATTTTTTTTTGGTGAAGAAGCAACAACAAGTGGGACACAAGTGTGAAGTGGAACAAAATTTATTGGATATTTTAAACTTTTGTAAAAGATAAAAAACTGAGAAGTGGGGCATGCAAAATTATTCTGTCCCCTTAAGTTAATACTTTGTAGCGCCACCTTTTGCTGCGATTACAGCTGCAAGTCGCTTGGGGTATGTCTCTATCAGTTGTGCACATCGAGAGACTGAAATTCTTCCATGGAAAACAGCACGAGCTCATTGAAGTTGGATGGAAAGCGTTTATGAACAGCAGTTTTCAGCTCTTTCCACAGATTCTCGATTGGGTTCAGGTCTGGACTGTGACTTGGCCATTCTAACACCTGGATACGTTCATTTGTGAACCATTCCATTGTAGATTTTGCTTTATGTTTGGGTTCATTGCCTTGTTGGAAGATAAATCTCCGTCCCAGTCTCAGGTCTTTTGCAGACTCCAACAGGTTTCTTCCAGATTGGTCCTGTATTTGGCTCCATCCATCTTCCCATCAATTCTAGCCATCTTCCCGGTCCCTGCTAAAAAAAAAAGCAGGCCCAAACCATGATGCTGCCACCACCATGTTTGACAGTGGGGATGGTGTGTCTAGGGTGATGAGCTGTGTTGCTTTTACGCCAAACATATCGTTTTGCATTGTGGCCAAAAAGTTAGATTTTCGTTTCATCTGACCAGAGCACCTTCTGCCACATGTTTGGTGTCTCCCAGGTGGCTCGTGGCAAACTTTAAACAAGACTTTTTATGAATATCTTTGAGAAATGGCTTTCTTCTTGCCACTGTTCCATAAAGGACAGATTTGTGCAATGTATGACTGATTATTGTCCTATGGACAGATTCTCCCACCTCAGCTATAGATCTCTGCAGTTCATCCAGAGTGATCATGGGCCTCTTGGCTGCATCTCAGATCAGTCTTCTCCTTGTTTGAGATGAAAGTTTAAAGGGATCCTGGCAGATTTGCAGTGGTCTGATACTCCTTCCATTTCAATATGATCGCTTGCACAGTGCTCTTTGGGATGTTTAAAGTTTGGGAAATCTTTTTGTATCCAAATCCGGCTTTAAACTTCTCCACAACAGTATCACGGACCTTCCTGGTGTGTTCCTTGGTCTTCATGATGCTCTCTGCTCTTTAAACAGAGCCCTGAGACTATCACAGAGCAGGTGCTTTTATACAGAGACTTGGTTACACAAAGGTGGATTATATTTATCATCATCAGTCATTTAGGACAACATTAGATCATTCAGAGATCCTCACTGAACTTCTGGAGTGAGTTTGCTGCACTGAAAGTAAAGGGGCTGAATATATTGCACGACCCACTTTTCAGTTTTTTATTTTTTTACAAAAGTTTAAAATATCCAATAAATTTCATTCCACTTCACAATTGTGTCCCACTTGTTGTTGATTCTTCACAAAAAAATAAAATGATATCTTCATGTTTGAAGCCTAAAATGTGGCACAAGGTTGAAAAGTTCAAGGGGGCTGAATACTTTCGCAAGGCACTGTATATAATATATAAATATATATATAAATATATATATATATATATATATTATATATATATATATATATATATATAATGAGGGGACATAGAAGAGAATATACATACAGGTATAATCAGCCACCAATTGTACACTATCATGAAGACCGAAGATTTGTCGCAGGACACCAGAGAAACAGTCTTCCCAGCACCAGGCTGGGAAGACTGAATCTGCAATAGGCAAGCAGCTTGGTGTGAAGAAATCAACTGTGAGAGCAATAATTAGAAAATGGAATAAATAAAAGACCACTGATAATCTCCTTCCATCTGGGGCTCCACACAAGATCTCACCCCGTGGGGTCAACATGATCACAAGAACGGTGAGCAAAAATCCCAGAACCACACGAGGGACCTAGTGAATGACCTGCATTGAGCTGGGACCAACATAACGAAAGCTACTATCAGTAGCACACCATGCTGCCAGGGACTCAGATCCTGCAGTGCCAGACGTGTCCCTCTGCTTAAGCCAGTACATGTCCGGGCCAATCTGAAGTTTGCTAGAGAGCATTTGGAGGATCAAGAAGAGTATTGGGAGAATGTAATATGGTCGAATGAAACCAAAGTAGAACAGTTTGTTAGAAACACAACTCGTCGTGTTTGTAGGAGAGAGAATGCTGTGTTGCATCCAAAGAACACCATACCTACTGTGAAGCATGGGTTGGCAACATCATGCTTTGGGGATGTTTCTCTGCAAAGGGACCAGGACGACTGATCCGTGTACATGAAAGAATGAATGGGGCCATGTATCGTGAGAGTTTGAGTGCAAACCTCCTTCCATCAGCAAGAGCATTGAAGATGAAACATGGCTGGGTCTTTCAGCATGACAATGATCCCAAGCACACCACTAGGGCAATGGAGGAGTGGCTTCGTAAGAAGCATTTCAAGATCCTGGAGTGGCCTAGCCAGTCTCCAGATCTCAACCCCATAGAAAACGTTTGGAGGGAGCTGAAAGTCTGTGTTGCCCAGTGACAGCCCCAAAACATCACGGCTCTAGAGGAGATCTGCATGGAGGAATTGGCCAACATACCAGCAACAGTGTGTGCCAACCTTGTGAAGATTTACAGAAAACGTCTGACCTCTGTCATTACCAAAAAAAGTATATATAACAAAGTATTGAGATCAACTTTTGTTATTGAACAAATACTTATTTTCCACCATAATTTACAAATAAATTCTTTCCAAATCAGACAATGTGATTTTCCGGATTTGTTTTCTCATTTTGTCTCTCATAGTTGAGGTCTACCTATGATGTCAATTACAGGTGTCTCATCTTTTAAAGTGGGAGAACTTGCACAATTGGTGGCTGGCTAAATACTTATATATATATATATATATATATATATATATTATATATATAATATATATATATATATATATATATATATACACATTTACCGTATATACTCGAGTATAAGCCGAGTTTTTCAGCACAAAAAATGTGCTGAAAAATCTCCCCTCGGCTTATACTCGAGTCACTGTCGGCACTCAGTCGCTGCGATGGCCCGAGTGCTGACAGGGACGCTTCAGTTATATGCGGCTCCTCAGGAGCGCATATAACTGAAGGCCGAGTGAGCGCACAGTGTCCGGGCGCTGCGCTGGCCCGGGCACTGTCCGCGATCCCTTCACCTCCGGAGCGCACACAGGTGAAGAGATACCACTGCGGATCAGAGAGCGAGCGCTCCGTGTTCCGCAGTGGCCTCCGGGCGGCCGCAGACTCCCGGCTGTCCGGAGTTTCCGGCACAGGCAGCGTGTGTCATCACACTGCGTGCGCGGCCTGATGACGTCACCCGCCTGTGCCGAAAAGACCCGAGGACAGCGCGCGGGAGGCGGACAGCGAGGAGGCCGGACAGCGAGGAGGCGGAGCGGCGAGGGAGACGGAGCAGCGGGGAGTCAGGTAAGTGATTGTTTTTTTATTTTTTTAAACTGCCTACAGCTGCCTATACCTGCCTATACCTGCCTACAGCTGGCCCTATACCTGCCTACAGCTGCCTATACCTGCCCTATACCTGCCTACACCGGCCTATACCTCCCTATACCTGCTACAGCTGCCTATACCTGCCCTATACCTGCCTACAGCCGGCCCTATAGCTGCCTACAGCTGCCTTATACCTGCCTACAGCTGGCCCTATACCTGCCCTATACCTGCCTCGAACTGCCTATACCTGCCCTATTCCTGCCTACAGCCGGCCCTATTCCTGCCTACAGCTGCCTATACCTGCCTACAGCTGGTCCTATACCTGCCTACAGCTGGCCCTATACCTGCCTACAGCTGCCTATACCTGCCCTATACCTGCCTACAGCTGCCTATACCTGCCTACAGCCTGCCCAATCCCTGCCTAAAGCTGCCTATACCTGTCTACAGCCGGCCCTATACCTGCCTACAGCTGCCTATTCCTGCCCTATACCTGCCTACAGCTGCCTATACCTGCCTACAGCCTGCCCTATACCTGCCCTATACCTACCTACAGCTGCCTATACCTGCCTACACCAGCCTATACCTGCCTACAGCCGGCCCTATACCTGCCTACAGCTGCCTATACCTGCCTACAGCCGGCCCTATACCTGTCCTATACCTGCCTACAGCCATCCCTATACCTGCGTATGGGGCCATATACCTGCCTAGTTACCGGGCTTATGGGGACATATAACTGCCTTTTATCTGATTATGGGGGACATTATAACTGCCTATTACATGCCTATGGGGCCATATACGTGCCTTTTGGGACATATACCTGCCTATACCTGCATTTTAGGCCATAATCTGCCTATAATTGCCTAGGGGGACATTAAACTGCCTATGTAATTTTATTGGTATCCATTTTTATTTTAAAATTTACCAGTAGCCGCTGCATTTTTAAACCCCAGCTTATACTCGAGTCAATAAGTTTTCCCGTTTTTTTGGGCAAAAGTAGGTGCCTCGGCTTATACTCAGGTCGGCTTATACTCGAGTATATACGGTATATATATATATATATATATACAGTACAGACCAAAAGTTTGGACACACCTTCTGATTCCAACAGTTTTCTGTATTTTCATGACTATAAAACTTGTAGATTCACACTGAAGCCATCAAAACTATGAATTAACACATGTGGAATTATATACTTAACAAAAAAGTGTGAAACAACTGAAAATATATCTTATATTCTAGGTTCTTCAAAGTAGCCACCTTTTGCTTTTTTTCAGTTTTTTCAATGAAGCTAACAATAAATTAATCAGAAATACATTGTTAATGTGGTAAATAACTATTCTAGCTGCAAATGTCTGGTTGTTAATGAAATATCACATAATTAAAGGGAGGCCCACTTCCAAAAACCATCCCCATTTTTTTAAGGCATTGTCTTGCAAACGTGTAAAAAGCTTTGGGATTTTTTTTAACACCCTTAAAAAACCCTTGTCAAGTATTTAGCACAGCTAAAACTTTTTTGCGATTAGAGAAGCTATAAAACTGCCCTTTCCTTGAGCGGGTGAAATCTTGAGCATTACATTTTTTGGGGTTCGTTAAAAACTCGAAAAATGGCCAGAAAAAAAACTTTCATGTAAACTCGACATCATTCTTGTGCAAAAAGGATGAAGGCTATTCCGGAGAAATTGCCAAAAACAAAAAATTTTTTTCTACAACGGTGTGTCACCCCCTTCAAGGAAGCACAAACGGGTCAACCAAAAAAGAGAAGGGGGAGGCCCCAGCACAACTGAGCAGCAAACAAGAAAAATTAGACAAGTACATTAGCAGTCTCTAGTCTCTAGTTTGAAAATCGATGCCTAAAAGGTCCTAAAAACTGGCAGCATCATTAAATAGTACCCAAAAACCCTTTCAACGCTACAGTGAAGAGGCGACTCCGGATGCGTCCTTGGGGATATGGCAAAGAAAAAGCCATAGCTGAGCGGCTAATAAAAGGAAAGATTAATAGGGCTAAAGAAAACAGACTTTTGAAAAGGGGAAGTTTGGGAAAAAAAGTTATGGACAGATAAATCGAAGTTTGAGGTTTTAGTAGTTTGGGGCGATTGCTTTGGGCATCGAGATCGATCGAAAGTCGATAGTGGCCGCATCGATAAAGTTTTTTCGATAGGATATCGATATGAGTGATTACCATTAAAGTCTAGGGGAGAAAACAACACCTTCATTATTACACCCAAAAAAGGCGGGAAACTGAAATTAAATCCACAACATCTAATGGTTACGTGCTACATCTTAGGAAACACACTTGGGTTTAAAAGTCACAGAAAAAAAGTCCAGACCATTCACTATCCCTGTCTTGTACCACGCCTGACCCTAAACCTGCATCACCCCAAAAAAAAAAGTGCAGAAGGCATATGATTTGAACCTCATTTTATTTTAAACGGGACATTGAATATCCCTGTCCAAACGCAGCATAGCCCCAAACCGCATGACCCCCCAGTTTTAAAAAGTGCCGCAAAGGGGGGGGGGACCCCTTTAACCACCTTTTTTAGTTGAACGGGACATAAATGCCCCGTCCGGGCCACATATGACCTTTTAAACCTGCTGACCCCCAGATTACAAAGTGCCGGAAAAAGGGATTTTTAAACCACCTTTTTAGTTGAACGGACATTGACTAGAACGTCCTTCCCACAGAGACCCAGGCCGGATTACAGTTCGGTGAGAGCCCAGGCTGGCGCTTCATCTTTTAACACCGTTAAAATGCCCTAATAACGCACAACAAAAACTGTCGTGCTAAGCAAGTGGGGAAGGGGAAGTGTGAGAACTCCGCCTTCCCAGTACACAGCCCAAGACCTGGGTACGCTTGCCCCCCGATGAGTGGGGAGAAATTGAGCTTCACTTAAATATGGGGGTTAACGCTCCTTTTACACCAGGTCCCTTTTTTGCTTGCATTATTTTTTTATTTTTACTCACTTGCTGGAGGAAATTGTCCTGTACTTTGTTCTCTGCCCCGTAAACCATACTCCATGTCCTCTGAATAACCTCATCTTCAATTTTCCGTACCCCCTTGTACAATCAGGGGAATTTTTTTACCAGCATTTTGTACATGCAATTTTTTAGTAGTTTAATTCAGAAAACACATTTTTTAAAATGGGAGAATCCCACCATGTCTTTTTTCTCTTTTTTTCATTGTTTAAAGGGGTTGTTCAAATACAGGGTTTGGTACTATTTAAAGACTTGCAAAAACAAGTCTTTTGCAATATGTGTCCTTTAACATGTCCTACCTATTCCTTTTTTCTGACAGCACCTCACCCTTAGCCACCTTGACAATTGTGAAAAAACAAATGCTGTTAAAACAACTTTTTTTTTAGAAAGGCCTTAGTAACGCACACACAAAATGCCCCCAAAAATTCAAAGCATGCCCCTTGGCCACTTTGGAAAATTTGTGAAAACAAATGTCTTTTAGAAACAACTTTTTTTTTGAATAGGACCTGTAGTAAGCTGCATGTCACAGCAAAATCCCCCAAAAATTCAAAGCATGACCCTTGAGCCACTTTGGAAAATTTGTGAAGAAAAAATGTCTGTTAGAAACAAAAATTTTTAGAATAGGCCTGTAGTATAGCTGCTGCCCACAGCAAAATGCCCCCAAAAATTAAAAGAAAGACCCTTGAGCCATTTTAGACAATTGTAAGGGAAAAAATTCTTTTAAAAAAAAATTTTTTAGAATGGGACCGTAGTAATACTGCATGTCACAGCAAAATCCCCCAAAAATTCAAAGCATGACCCTTGACCCATTTGGACAATGTGAAGAACAAATTCTTTAAAAAAACATTTTTTAGAATGGGGCCCTTAGAAAGCTGCATTCACAGCAAAAGCCCCCAAAATTAAAAGCATGACCCTTGAGCCACTTTGGACTTTGTGAAGAACAAACTGTTAAAACAACATTTTTTAGAATAGGACCTGTAGTATAGCTGCATTCACACAAAATGCCCCCAAAAATTCAAAGCATCCCCTTTGACCCCTTTTTGGACAATTTGTGAAGAACAAAGTCTGAGAAAAAACTTTTTTTAAAGAAAAAGGACCTGTATTTTAAAGCTGCAGTCCACAAAAAGCCCCCCAAAAATTCAAAAATGACCCTGAACCACTTTTGACAATTGTGAAGAAAAAATGTCTATTAGAAACAACATTTTTTAGAAAGGACCTGTAATTGCGCATTTAAAGCAAAATCCCCCCAAAAAATTTCAAAGCAGACCCTTAAGCCTTTTTGGGTCTTTGTGAAGAACAATTCTGTTAAAACAACATTTTTTTATAATGGACCTGTATTTTTTTGCTCATTTCAAAGCAGCATGACCAAAAAATTAAAAAATGACTTCTCCCACTTTTAAAAAATTGTGAGGGAGAAATGCCATTAAAGCCCATTTCTGTTCCAAAGGACCATGATTATTGCTGTATCTCACAGCTACATCCCCCAAAAAATTATAAATATAAATTCTCACCACGTTAAAAATTTAGGGAGAAATGCCACTTAGAAGCCACTTTTCGTTCCAAAGGGACCATGTTTATTGCTGTACTCCACTACAGACCCCAAAAAATATAAATATACTTCTCACCACTTTTAAAAATATGGGGGAGAAATGCCATTTAGAAGCCACATTTCTGTTCCAAAGGACCATGTTTATTGCTGTATCTCACAGCTAATGACCCCAAAAAATTATAAAATCTTCCCCGCACGTTAAAGATTGGAGGGAGAAAGCCACTTAGAAGCCACTTTCTTTCCCAAAGACCAATTTTTGCGTTCCACACTACTGACCCCAAAAAATTATAAATTGACTTCCCACCACTTTTAAAAAATTTGGGAGGGAAAAAATGCCACTTAGAACCACATTTTCTGCCCCAAAGGGACCTAAAAGCTGTATCTCACAAAAAACATGACCTCAAAACCATTGAAAAATGCGAAAACTTTTTAAAAATAAAGTGAGTAAATGGAATAGGGTTTTGTCATAAAACCTTGCTGTCTTTTACAGCTCCTCACAGCAAAAAGAAAAAAGAGGAAAAGAGAATAAAAATTGCAGTAAGAAATATCTTTTTTAAAAAAAAAGTTTTCAAGAGGACCATTTCTGTTTAAAAAAGAAGTAAATAGACCGGAAAACAATGGGTGACCTCGGCAAGGGGGGCCACAACACATCAGAGATCCATCCCTGATTCTCTTGATGAAAGTAAAACGACCACATATCTGGGGAAAGCCGGATGCGTTTTATACTCCTCCAGCTGTGCGAAGGCCGCTCAAAATACGCGGGCTGCTGGGCGGGAAAAACCACCTCTAGGGCGGACACCAGCCGGGCCATTCGTCCATTTTGGATACCCAAACATTGGCCCGGGAACACATGAAAAAACATCTGTTGAACACAGAACCCGTGCACCATGATCTTAAAAGCTGATCCTGTTTTTATGTGTCCCTGCTTTGCTCGTTGGTGAGGGAAAACAAAGATTGCCAGGGGTCCCCCTTTGGGCTCTGCCCCCTTTGCCCTGCTCTGCCGCTACGCCTACTTGGCCTCTACTGCTTCACGTCCTGATGTTTTTCCCCCAACGTGACATTTGGGGGCGTAAAAAGACGCAACAGATGTCTCCAGTTGATCAAAAAACCCAAAGGCTCCATTTTTCCCGAATTTTTCCCTTTTGGTGGGGAAGGGAAAGTGCTGAGTTTTTTTTTTGTTACCGGTGGCCAGGAGGTGGCCACCCTAACTGTTGTTCATTTTGATGGGCCCAATGCGAATCATGTTGGAGGAAATGGGCATCCCAAACACTCATGTGAGAGATGAGCCTTGAAATTTCCAACCTCGGGTCAGGGGGACTAGCAAACTGATCTTCCTCATCTTCCCCCTCCCCTCAAATTCCGCCAACCTCTTTCCAAGGGGAGGACTCGGGAAACATCGTTCTAGGAATACCCCTCCCCTCCCCTCCGCTCCTCCGGCACAGCTTCAACACACCCCTACTTCCTGAGATGAGCACCCTGGAGCTATGCCCACCTTGCAAATAGCCTGGACCCCGAACCACTGCCTAATGAAGACCCATGAAATTGGTAAAATGTCGGGGCCTTTTTTTATTTTACGGAGAGAAAGGGTCCTTTCCGCATCGGGTCCGTCTCCTCCTCCGTCCTGGCGGGACCTTTGTTTTAGAGTGTCCAAACATCGTTCCAAAATAAGATCACCAAATGCTCAGCGACAAGGGCATTGTCCAACTGACCATTTTGTGGCTTTTTCAAAACTGGCAAGGGTGGTGCAGACTCTTTCACCTGCCTCAAACCCGTTTGGGTTCAACACCCCGGGTCCCACCGCTGTTGTCAGGCCCCTGTGTCCCCTTCGTACTGCGTAATTGGGATTTCGCTGCTGCAAATCGCTGGGGCATGTGGAGGGGAATTCCCGCGTGTTGAAGGGGGAGGCCGAGCTGCGCGCAACCAGCCAGGCAGGACGAAGCGGGGGCGAACGGCGGAATGCAAATCAGACCCGACCTTCTTTAGCAGGCAGTCCAGACCCGGGTAGCTTTTTAAAAATTTTTGGACACAAGGTTCAGACATGTGCCAGGGAAGGAAAGTCTCCACCTACCGATCTTTAAAGGGGGGCCAGCAATTTCGCCCTTTCGCACACCACCTTTTCCTGGCACAAGTTTTTTGTCACCCACCAGCGCCGTCCGTGCTTAGAGCCCTCCACAGCTCCACCGTGTGTGGACGGTCTCCAAGGGAATTAATTTCAACACGGCCTGGGGCTCTGGGCACTGAGCCACCAAGGGCCTTGGGGGAAAAGCCCGCACCCTCCCTGCGGTTTTGAACGCGTGCGCCCCACCTGAAGCCACTTCCCCCCCAGAACATCCACCCACTCACCCAGTGAGCTTTTACAGAGATATGCGGCCTTGGGGGCCTGCTTACTAGTCCATGTGGTGTTAGATGGGCTTTTTTCCGGGCACAGATGAGACAACCCTTGAAATTTTAGAGACACGGCTGGCCAGGGCAGGGCGGGTTTTTTGGGAAAGAAATCCGCCAGCATCTGGGATTGGGGGGGGCGAGGGCCAGAGTGGCGGAACCATTTTGTGTCCCCAACGGAAAACAACATTTCCAAGGCCCCAAAAACCGGCAATGCCGACATCAGGGTTTTGGCTTTGGATGGTTTTGGGGTTAAATTTTTTCTTCTGCTCCCAACCTGGGAAAACAGAAGGGTGGGGTGCTAGACGGGGCCCCGGCGGCGTGCAGGGCGTCAAACGGGGGAAGGGGGAAGGGGTAGGATGGGGCCGGGGTGCGTGGTACTCGGGCGACGGTGGAGGCTGAAGGGAGGCTATCCTATCTACTCTAAACATGGGCACTGAGGAACGCTTGGTGGGGGCGGGGGAAGGAGGGGGACAGAGGGGGGTTTACAAGGTTTTAGGGCCCCGGGGTCGGTCTGGGGCCTTTTTTGGGCCCAAATGTTTTCCCCCCATTTCAACTCATCTTCGCTGCATGTACTAGACATGTTGGGGTGGTTAACCACTTAAGGGTTTTTGCCTCTACTTATCGTTTACGGCAAAGGCGGGATATGACATCGCTGGGGGAATCAGAGGGTTGGTCAAAAAAGGGCCCCGGCTTAAGAGGGCCGGACCTTTTTGACGGCGATAAGCGAGGGCGGGGGTTTCGCTGACCGGGCTGGCGGGAAACAAATCAGCGACTTCTGCGACCGCCCTCTCCCTTTTTTAGGGGGACCCGTACTGACACTACCCCATCGTCTTTCCCCCTCGCCAGTATGAAGCCCGCAACAAATTTTGCTGAAAAACCCCTGGATCCCCAAATTTTGCATCATCATCATCAAAAAGGGACTTGGCGTCCTGACTTTCTGCAACCAGAAGCTGCGGGGGACAACAAGGGCATTGCAAGGCGTTTCCCACCCCGGATTTTTGCCGATTTACCGCTTCCTTCACCTCCTTGAGGCATCATAACTGGGGGGCAGACAGACTAAATCATCCCTTGATCTTTTTAAAATGCCTTCTGACCCCAACCGCATTTTGTCACAAAGAGGTCCGCAACAATGGAACCCCAGTGGTGGGGACCGAGTTTACATTTGGGCTGCTTCATGTTGGACGGATGCTGAGAGCTGATGACGACATTTTGGGCGGACTGCAGGACGAGAGGGGAAGACTGCTAGATGCAGGTTGCATTAACCACTGAAGGGGCAGATTTTGGGGACGATGTTCGTTACTTAATTCACAGGGCCCTGACCCGCGAATGCAGGCCTGACGGGCCTGCAACTGACGACCGCGGCATGCGTGTTTGTCGCCAGCACTGGAAGGAGCACCTTCTCCCCATACCTCTACCCCCATTGCACCCCCCTTTGCCCTACCACCTGCATTTCGCTCCATTTTAAAATAAAAAATTTGAAAGGGATGGAAAGTTTTTGAAAATCTCTTATTAAAAACGGCAAATACAGCTATTCTCAAATCCCTCTAACAAAAAAATTGCTGGATTTAAAATTTTAAATGCAAGTTTTTCATCAACAAATCGGCTGGGCAAAAGTCCCCAAAAAAAACTTTTTTTATGTTTTGGTATAATAAACGTATTTTTTTTCACCTTTCAATTTACCTGGGTTTAATATAGAATTTCGTTTTTAAAAGGGGTTTTTAAAAAAAGGGGGGGGAAAAAAAAAGCGGTCCTATTTTTTTTTAAAAACCAAAAAAACTGGTTTTTTGCCCAAAAAAGCCAAAAAAAAAACACTAACGTTATGTTTTGGGAAAATAAACGTATTTTTTTTTCACCCCTTTCAATTCCCTTTGAATATAGAAGCTGTTTTAAATTTACGTGGGTGCTGCTCAATGAACAAAGCGGGTTGCAAAAATCAAAAAAAAACTAACTGTTATTTTTCGTATGATACCGGGATTTTTTGCACCTTTTAATTCACCTGTTGAATATAGAATTGCTGTTTTAAGATTTACGGGATGCTGCGTCAATGAACAATGCTGGGGTGCAAAAATCAAAAAAAATTTAAATGTTATGTTTTCGTATGAACACGGTAATTTTTTTGCACCTTTCAATTTTACCTTGGTGAATATAGAATTCTGTTTTAAATTTACGTGGAAAGCTGCTCAAAGAAAAAAGCTGTGGCAAAAGTCAAAAAAACTTTAACTGTTATTTTTTCGTATGATACACGTTTTTTTTGGGAACAAACAACCTGTGCTGCTACAAGGTGCGGATTGAATTTAACTCAATGGGTATATCAACAGTCACATGTTATGGGGAAAATAAAATGAACACAAATCTGAAAAAGTATACTGATAATAAAAGTGGATTTTGCACCTAAAAAAGAGACCTCATTTAAATAGAAATTTTTGTATCCAATATAAATTCAGCTGCCCAATATCCCGGAAATATTTCAAAAGCAAACTGTTTAAAATAAAAAAATTCCACTACAATTCTACACAATCCCTTGTTAACTTTATCCAGTTTCTTTATAGATAGAGCTTGTCTGTGTTTCCCCCGGGGGGGCCCCCCCTTTTCCCCCCCCCCCGTGAATTTACAGCGGAATGCGCTTTAAAATTTCTAGCTAACTACATAAAAACTTTAAAACTCTAATAAAACTAAATTTGGGAAGATCACACTAATATAGGGTTTCTCGTGCAGAAATAGACTAATTTTCGCGACTGTTTTGGGCCCCAGGCAAGGCAGGGCCAAACCCTAGAGACGCTGAAGACACTGAGGCTGAAACAGGAAACCGTTCTATGTAAAACAGGTCATGTATTTTTTTAGCTAATCGCAACCCTACACACCCGTCATGACGTCGCACCAAAAATTCACCCTGCTCTATTCGTAATCTATTTCGGGCCCCAAAATTACAGGGAAACACCGAAAAAGGCGCGATCTTAATAATGATGCTTAGATTTAAACCCTTTTTTTACTGAAATTTGATACCATAAAAACCTTGCCGATTTCAACTTTGTCGATAAAAATCGCTCAACACTAGTGTTTAGATCACACAGAAGAATATTTGTGAGATGCAGAACTACTGAAAAGATGCTGGAATGTGATGGTTTGGGGTTGCTTTGGTGCTGGTAAAGTGGGAGATTTGTACAAGGTAAAAGGGATTTTGAATAAGGAAGGCTAACACTCCATTTTGCATCTATCTCTCTCTTTTCCCCTCTCTCTCCTTACACGATTCAGTGTAACGCTCATTACCAAAACATGTGTCTGTATTATTGTCCTAGCTATCCATGTTCTTATTATGTATTGTATTATTAAGGAACAGTTATGTCTCTGGTGTCGAATTGTATCGTACTTCTTGGGGATTTCCAGTAAGTTGCAATGTAAGTGGTGAGATGACTATTGTCTATTTTCCTATGCACAAGTATGTAAAATACTCACATCTGCTGGTCTTCCCCCCAGGTCTTCTTTTGTCTGCCAGCTCCCGACAGTCAACTTCATCTTATTACTGCTGCTGTTTGGCTGAAATGGCCACGTGATACCTCCTGCTACTCCACTCTCAGGTAGCAGACCACGCCCCCTGAACACTTGTAGTGTCAGGCTTTTATAGGCCTCCAGGGAACTTCCAAAAACCTGGCCTGGAACACGTGGGTGGTGGGGGGGGAGGGGTAGACACCCACCTGGCACGTTGTCTACTCCTGGTAAGAGCCGACTCAGAAATAGCTGAGACAGCCACACTAGCTGTGAACGTCTGCCAACCACTTACTGTGGCTGATGACAGATATAAATGGTTCCTATCCCACCTTGGCCAGGTAACCTTGGTGGCGTGTTGCTTGAAAATCTCCTTTGTTACTCTATCTAGTGGCAGAAACCTCTGACCGCCTAAGGTCGCTCTGCCACATAATGTATATTTCAATCAAAAATGTAGCTTGTCAGTGTGCTGCTTCTCACTGAATAGATGCAGTTGGTGTATGGAGACTGATTTTTAGGCAATGCTAAAATAAAATTAGTAAAATATATTTCCTAGTTTAAAAGAGTTGTCAAATTTGGACAATCTTCATTCAACTACTAAAAAACAGACTACAAGTAAAAATAAAAATAAAACAGGTATAATACACTATAATAAAACATTATAGAAGATACAGAATAAAAATGTATACATTTCAAAAACTCCCATGCTTTGTTGCATTGTATGTCCAAATCATATCACTATACAGTGGGCAAAATAAATTATCCTTAGGATCGTAGAGGACTATAGGTGGCAAAGTTTTAGGGACATTTGACCCTTTTGATCGTCCTATAATCAATGCCATTTTTTAAACAGGGCCCAACTAATGAGTTATTTTTTAAAAGGAAATATGGCCCCCCAAACAGCAACCCTGATGAAAAAGCAAAGTTTGGGGTTTTCAGCATCTTTTCCCTTAATGAAGAGCTCAGAGCTGTAGATTGGCTATTATTTACCTCAGCAAAGATACAGTTTATTGCCCTAAATTCCTTGGCCAAAAATAATGGCTTGTTGGCTGCCCCTGACACCAAGAGTACAAGCCTCACCAACCTTTGCTACGCCTGTAGATTAGTATAGCTTCATGGAGGTACCATAGTAAAAATAGTTGTCCTGGTTGGAATATCCCTAATTACAGATACAAAATATAAATGTTACGAATAGCAGAAACTCTCCTGCCATTTGTTCTCTGTTGTTTATGACGGCCTGATTGTAGTGAATACTGCAAGGTCTCCTGTCTGGTCCTGATATGTCAAATTATTGTTTCTTGAAATCTATTATCTATTTCAGTTGTGTCAAATTGTAGTATATTGTTTTTACTTGTCTAAGCTCAACGTGGCTAAGTTCTAGAGTTTGTACTTCTTGAGAATATCAGTTTAGTGTCTGTCTAGTTCCAGCTGTGTTCTACCCATGGATTCTCTGGGTTCTTGATCCATTTTCTTTATTAGAGTCAGTTATTCCATTTTTGAGAGACAGGTTTACGGTCAGTTTTAGGAATAGAGGTTCTGATGTCAGGGACAGCTGAAGGGTGGGGTTTAGAGAGCGTCAGTTCACTGACACACTTTGTGCACATGTCTTGTTCTTGTGGCAACCTGGTGTACTTATTTGTTGTTTCGAGTCCACCAGAGTCTTAACAATAAAGTCCTTATTGACTATTTTGTATTTTCTTGACTAATTCATTTTCTCAGTCGCTTCGGCCAATGTAACAAACTCATTACTACAATTTGTTCGGTTAATGAAATTATGGCAGAAAATTGCTCATATTTTAAATCCCCAATATCTCATTCCAGAGTGATAATTTAAGGCATATTGTTTTCCTGTTTGGAAGATAATAACATGCAGGAGAGACTATGGTGGTAATGGGAACAGAAAGGGAAAAAAATAGAAATGAATCCCTTTAGACAGCTCTTGGTGCCCACTTGATCAAATGGATAGAGATACAGCACTATGGATATTCTGTTCTATTTACTAGGCTGTTCCGTAATATAACATTCTCCGCTGGATTCCTAAAATCAAATGAGACTCTTTCAGAAACTATGCATGTACCAATCTATACGGAAGTAAGCAGCCGCCGCATTGCCTCTAAATGTAAGTATAAACAAGACGATAAGTGGAGATGCATTGCTCTGACTAAGGATGTCAAAAAGGATGTCTGTACAGTCGGTGCAGTGTAAGGTCTTTGTGTACAATTCTATTGATGCATTCAGTAAGGCATCTTGCTTGAGAGAGGTAAGTGTGTTATTCTATTCTTAGCTGGATACGGCTCCAGCCACACTCTGAACTGAATAGAGAGTAGGCTTTTATTGAGATAACACAACTCACGCAAAGCCTAGGCTGTCTGAGACGGAATGATGACTTAAAGAAGATATCGATTGGGAAACGACTGTTTGAAACACTGGTGAAAGGAATCAGCATGAGTGGCATTGGATAGAGAATGACCATATCTGGTAAGTGACTAATTTCACAAGAAAACAGGAGACAGAAAGAGAGAGAAGAAAGATTCTTTGATAAAAGAAGATTAGAATCTGCCTACTTGAGAATGAAGTCGTTCTAAGCCGTGAATTACTTCCAGAGCTTCATCTTATTTAATATGGCTTCTTCGTGTTTTTATGTTAATGATTTAAAATCGAGCAAATTATATAAAATACTGGAATATGATAATTAATATATGAATAATGTAATCAATGTCCTTATGTTAACACAATATGTTAAAAATAATAGTTATCAAATGCCTAGAAATATTATGCGAGGGTCAACTCTAATGCTTCAACAGTAAAATATCAAAGGATTAAATGTTCAATGTCCCCTTTTGGGAACAGTATACAATCTTGTAGTCAGATACACCCCTAACAATTTAGACAGGTTTGTATAATTTGATTTGATTACTGTAAAGTGAATGACATCACTATACAAATGTACATTTAAGCTATGTGTAGACGTTGCAGCAGCAAGGAATCCTGGGACATCTCTGTAGAATTGTGAATCAGGCTTTGGACTGTAAGACTGTCTGTCACTCAGGATCAGTACAAGATAAGTACTGTATTTAGAAAGTAATTCAATACTTTGATATGAATATATTATCTATGTGTAGGACCATCCACTATGAACAGGATGTGTATATATTGGGTAAAGTGTATTGTAAATAGAATGTATATAGGGAGGAAAGGGATTAATATGGCTAGATAACTTTAGCTGGGGCAAGGTTGTGTTAACACTGGCAGAGGGAGAAAGCATGGTTGGGCCTGCAGGCAATTAAAGTGAGGAGAGGAAATTTGGTTGCAAGTCACACATGTGCTGCCAAGTCTGTCTGAAGGAAGTTGTTAGTGTTGCAACAGCTGGTCAAGGTCTGGTTGTTAGCTCAAGTCCAGGAGATCTCTTGAGTAGCGATGAGCGAGCAGTAAAAAGTTCTCGTTCAAGTAGGACCTCCAACTGTTGTGAGTTCGGTTTGAGGTCCTATTCAACCTAGAACTTGAACCGCCGTAAAGTCAATGGGAGAAGATGTTCTAGTTAATTTTTTTACCTATACAGGTGAGGATGAGCAGAAATTTAGCTCTAAGAGTGACAGAAAAAAATTAAGAGGCTAAAATGCTTAATTCCTTTCAATGGCTAACTAAAAAGATGAGGACAGCTTTCAAGCAGGGGCGTAGCTATAGGGGGTGAAGTGCTAGTAGCTGCTATGGGGCCCTGCATCCTGAGGTGGCCCAACAGCCTCTTTGACACATAGGAGATTTGGAGATGGTGTATTATACAATAACTGAACCCCAAAACTGCAAGAACTGAACTTTTGGGCACGGAGTATGATTTAGTAAATCCAAGCACTCTGTATAATATATATCCATGTATATGAGAGTTAGGCGTTATGTGAGCCTGCAAATGTCGCCAAATAACAGCTTCTGGGTGTGGGAAAGATGCATCTAGCAATACCAAACTCCCTAACTATTGATGTCTATGGAGAGAAAAATGCTATCTAACTAAGAGCAGTCTGTACAGTACAGAGAGTGAACTGAAAATGTAATTCACAAGGAAATACAGTGAAATATATATAACATGGTCATGTGATTTTAGCAGCCAATGAGAGCCCTACACCTCAGCGATGATGTTTTTGACACTTCTCTGTTTTCTGCACTGCCTGGAAGGCCGCCAAAAGTGCCGAAATCCACTGAAAATGAAACTGGCATCTCGAACTAGAACTTCACTCAAACGAACAGTAAAATGTTCGGTTTAATTCGAGTTCTAAAAATTCAAGAAGTTCTACTAGAACTAAACTTTTCTAGAACATTTCGATCAACACTACTCTTGACCACAAGCTGGCTGTGGATCAAGCACAGGCTGCCCCTTACACTTGGCCTAGAACAACTCACAGAACAAGAAGAAAAGGGCTATGATGACTGGGGAACACATCAAGTGCACATTAAGGGGCCATTCACACGACACAGTGCAAATACCGGTCAGAAATCCTGACCAGCATTTGGACTGTTTTCGGGCCGTGCACATGGCCGCCGGGGGACAGCTTTTCTCTATAGCTATTGAACTGTGAACAAGGCCCACAATGGTGGTGTTTTTTAAGTAAGTAATGTCCTTTTTTTTGTGTATTTTTTTGTAAATTGTCAGTGTATGGACTCGCAAGACATGGGGACCGTTGCCATCGGTTGCGAGCATGCGTATTTGGGGCCCCAGTACCAACTAATACCTCATCTTTAATATTTTTCCAGTATGACATTTTTAATCTGCCCAACAGTGCTGGGGAGCTAAGGGTGACTACTATTTTAAAAAAAAATTGTTGTGGCATACCCAGAGGTGCTGGGCAGCCCGCCTAATCTGTTAGTATGGACGTCACTAAGAGGCTGTAAGCCGGCATGGTGCACCACACTTTTGCACCCTTATGTATTGCTTTACCTTTATGCAATTGTAATACCGGCAGCCACCCCCCTCATGTCCTGAGGTTGTGCGAGTGGTTGTTTAATGGGTATTTTTTGCATTTGTGCAGTTTCTCCATGCATTACACTGTGTTTTTTTTGCATACTGGTCTGAACAGGAACCAAGCTAATGTGCATTCTGTATCATTTAAGTGTTCACTTAGCAGTGGGATCTTTGAGTTGCTATTCAGCAATCAGATGCACCTGTCAAGTTTTCCCAGGAGCATATAAGGCTAGAGATGCCTGCTCCTGGGCCCAGTTTAGTCCAGCTATTGAGCTGTGAACAAGGCCCACAATGGTGGTGTTTTTTAAGTAAGTAATATCCTTTTTTTGTGTGTTTTTTAGAAAAGTAACACTGGAAAACACTCATTTTGGTGCCTTAAAAGTGGGAACCGCTTTTGAGTACTTCTGCGGCACTCATTTTGAAAACGAGACTCATTTTCCCATATTAACTCTAGATTCGGCATTGCCACTTTACCCTTATAGTGGAAGCGTGGTCATCAATTTTGTACTAAAAAAAAAATGTTGGAAATTATGTAAAACAGAAAAGACAAAAATTTTAAAAAATTTTAAAGAGCACATGAAACAAAAACTGAAAGTTCATTGAAAAACCCCTTCTATTTCATCTGAACATATTTATTGTAAGCTTCCACTTCGTTTAGATGGGTCTGGGGATCGCAGCCCAAATGTAACAGAGACCAGACAGGTTAAAAGCTTTTTCCACCCGGGGGTCCTCCTGTTTTATTGGCACAAATTGACACAAAGAAGTTGCCAGATCAAACCGAATAAAAAAACAAAACAAACAAAAACGCCGCTCGGTGAGTGGGCTAGACTTCAGTTCCTTCACTACCCTTTCTAGCAAAGGTCTGGGTGGTTCCTGGGAAATCCAAGTCAGAAGACCTCTCAGGCCAAACTCCTTGGGCCCTGTATGACGCAGGGCTGGTCAGCTGACAGCTGACTTTTTAAAAGGCTGGCCCAAAATAAAAAAAGGCCGGTAACCTTGGTGAAAGTTACCTACTTTTTTTCCCCGGGTAACCCAAAATCTCGCGGGGATGTACACCCCATTGGGCCCTTCCCCCCCGTACCTTACATTCCCCCCCCTCTGCTCAGCCCTGGGGGGGGACCCTTGTGCTTCCGGCAATGGGTACGCGACAGTGCGCCCACATTGCCCTTGCTGGGCCTGGCGATGCTCTCAAAAACCTTTAATCCTGTAGAGTAGGAACCACCTCATCACTCTGGCATTTTTTGCCCTTATTTTGTGCCATCATTTTAGTGGGGAATGGTCTGTGACCACCCAAACCCCTTGCCCATCGGTATACTTGAGAGATTCAATTCCCACTTTAGAGCTAAGCACTCTCTTTCTACGATGGCGTAGTTTTTTTGCTGCGTCAGTTTTTGCTTAATTACCACGGGTGTTTTTCCCCATCAATCACCTGGGATGTACAGCCCAGCCCCTTTTTTAGGGCTCTCCCCTGTACACGAATTTGCCGAAATCAGGGGACTTAACACTGGTCCTTGGAAAAAAGCACCTCTTTCAAATCTAAAAAGTTTTCCCTGCTTTTTTGTCCCACTTTCCTTAGGGGATGTAGCCCCTTTTGGTGAGGTCTGTAAGGGGGGGCGGCCCAGAGGCAAATTTAAAAAAAAACCTTTATAATATCCGGGCCAAACCCCCAAAAAAAAAGCTTTAAAACTGTCTTTTTGACACCGGTTTGGGGCCAATTTTTAATAGCCTCGTTTTTGCCTATTTGGGGGTTTTTTTTAAAATGACTCCCGACCAATTTGTACCCCCAGATTGAGCCTCCTAAGGGCCCTAGGGCATTTTTTGGGGTTTTTGCGGGGAGACCTGCCCCCCGAAGGGAGTCCAGGACAGCTTGAACCTTAGCCAGGGGGGGAGTTCCGTTAAGCTAAAAATAACTACTTATCTAAAATGCAGCTGCTATTTTTATGTGGCCGTAGGACAATCCTCAACCCGGGAATGGGGGGGGCACCGGGAGGCCCAAAAGGGGCGCACCAAATATTGAAAATGCCGTCGGGTGTAGAAAAAGCGGTTTTCTCCGCTGCTTTTGAAAGTGGCACCTCCCAATAGCCCTTAGTTAGGTCCAGAGTGTGATTATCTGGCGGGCCCCCTAATTTTTCTATGAGTATCCACTCTTGGATGGGATATGCATCAAATTTGGACTTCTTTTAGTTCCTAAAGTCATTACAAAACCTTTGGCTCCCATGGGGTTTTGGGAAATGGGGGATATGGGGCTAAAACCAAACCCACTCTGTGACTTTTCTTTAACCCCAGTGAAACATTTTTTCCCCCTCCCCCGGTGGCCCGTCTCGGGCCCTCGGGCACACAAGGGCCTCAACCTTATTTTTTGACCCGGTTCCGTCACTATGTCATTTTTTATGCCTGTGTTACCGGAAAGTCCGAAAACACTCTCATTTCCCCCCAAATAACTCTTTACCCCCTGTACTTGTACGTGGAAAGGAGTCTGAGATAGGCCCTTGGCAGCTCGTGATGGGGATTTCCCTTGGGGCTTGACGAGCACCAAAGGGCTTCTTGTAATTCCGGGGCTTGAGTAAATTAATGTGGAGATCTGGAGGGGTTCCTTTTCCCCGGGCTGTACACTCTATATTTCACTTCATACCTTTTCTGGGGCCCTCAAAAGGCCCTGCCACTTTGCCAAAAAAATTTACTTTCCGCGTTGGAACCAGCCCCAAACCGGGTCCCCTGGCGAAAGGCCCTTAATTTTGAGACCGGTTATACACTCTGGCTTGGCTTCCTGCGTTTTGCATTTTCTCTCTCACAATGGCAAACTGCAGCAATCCTATCTTGCTTTCGGCAATAGCCAATGAATGCGGTGGGCATGTGCCCCGTTCCCAGGTCTTTTTAGCTATAAAAATACCCCCCTGGGATGTCTACTGTTAAGATTCAAAGGGGGAAAACCCCTGTGGAAGCCTGCGGAAACCTCCCTTTTTAAGAGAAATTGGTATGGCAAAAACCGGTCCCAGTTTTTTCCCCACCTTGTTCTATCTTTTTAGCACCCCCTTTAAATGTCCTTTTAAACCTTTCTCATGGCCGTCAGTTGGGGGTGATAAAAGTTCTTAGGTGTGAATTTATTTAAGAGGCGACACAGTCTTTTTAATCTAGACAAAAAAGGGGTTTCCCCGGGTCGGTGAGGATTTTTTTGGGACCCTGTTCTGGTAAAAGGGAAAAATGTTCCCTTGCAATACCTTAGCTGAGGTGTTTCAAGTGGATGGCTTTCCGGGGTAACGGGTGGGAAGTCTAGCCCACAAGATGTGCGGGGCCCCAGACTAAATGGCCCTACCAGGTCCATAGCAATGCGCTAAACGGCACTTCAAGATCGGTAGCGAAAATGTGGGTTTCGGAGGGGTTTGGGCCCTGGGTATTAATCGGATTTAGGCAGAATGACAAAAATTTCCCCTACCGCCTTATATACCGGGGCCCGTAAAAATTCCGTTCAATGCGCTCCTTGGTCTTTTACCCCCTGAGGCCCAGACATGTGAAAAACCAGCTCCAAGGGGGGCCCTCGACATGGACTGTGGACCACAAATTGTTCTCCACCCTCCGTTTGGGGGCTTCTTACCCCGTAAAAAGGGGTTATCCCCCTGAAAAAATTTGGGTACCCCAAATTTTTGTCGGGTCTTGCCCGCACCCCATTTTACTTTTAAATTCCGCCAGGCGTTTTCAACTTGGGATCTTTAACTGCTCTGTCCCAAAAGTTACCCCGGCAACCTGCAATTTTAAGAAAATTCTTTTCTGGGGATTTTCCTTGAATTTCCTGCCGGCCTTTAAAAGGGGAAACTATCAGAACCCTCTGACCCCCTTTTACCGGCTTCGGTTCGCAAACCCCCTTGACCCATGTTTAACACCTTTGGGCCCGCTTATTCTCCCATCATTCCAAAAAAGGGAAAAACCCGGGGTAATATCAAATGGTGCATTAAATCCTTTACAACACCCCCTTCAGATTAACGGACCCACAGGGAGTCTCAGGGGATACGGCGGTGGGGTAGTCTTTAGTGTCCCATGTATACAGACCACCCCAGGGAAGGGGTTGGGTTTCCAGGACCACTAAACTGGCACGGACGTGTCACCAGACCCCGAGTCCATTTTAGGCCATCACAGAAAAGGCCCCCCTACCCCGGGTGGACACACTTGACGCGGCTCGTAGTTTCTTTTTGGGCACAATTTTAGGCCTGGAAAAATAAGACCTGCACCTCCCAACGTCACATTCCCGGGTTTGGTAATCATTTGGGACTTGGCGGCCACATGTCCCCCGTTCCTGGGAGTGCCAGAGACTACCTGGCCCCGTGGTGGTAATAGGTCCTTCTTTGGACTTGGCATCCCTTTACGGGGAAAGTCAGGAAAAATGCCACCCTCCATAGCATTGTCTCTCCCCCTTTTTATGGAACAGTCTTACCGTAAGCCGGTTTTTTAGGTACCCGGGGGCCCTGCAGGTCCTGGAGGAAGCCCAGGGCCCTAAACCTCTCCACGATGGCCCAAGTCGTCCACTTTTTTGGGCAGGTTTTCCCCCCGCAGCGCGTATCCTCACCGGAAAGGGACGGACAAAAAACGATACATACGAAAACCCTTTTCCACTACTTGGGAGGTGTAAGCTCCCCCGGTTTTAGCCCCCTTGCTTGTAAGGGGGACAGGCGTACTCTGGGATCCTCCTGGTTTCTTGGGGGTCGTACTCCCGGTGAAGACTCCCGCGCACGAACCGCCAAGGTAACCCAAGCCGGGGCCAGTATCCCTCCTTCAGCCCTTTATACACCCTGGGTCCGGACTCGCAGGTCAAAAAATAGGGTTTTTGGGGGTTTAAACCCCTCAGGATGGGGGCCAGTACGTCAGCCCCCGATTGGGGACTGCGCCCCCTTGCGATCCTAAAGGTAACCAGGTAGGCCCCCAACGTCGCTCACAGTCTTTTTTTCAGCGCCCGTTGCCATGTGAGGGGTGCCCACTGTAACCCCCAATGCCTCTGGTCTCTCGGTTAAGGGGGGTTGCAGAGTCTGGGTTTATGCGCTTTCTGAGGGCTGTGTCCTGGTGCACCCGAGCTGCAGACGATTGGTTTCATGCGGGCCTTTTATGCTTCCTCTGCACCTGTTTTTGTTTTGACTGGCTTTGTTGTGCAGTAACCACTTGTTGGAGGGGGAGGTTTGACTGGTTAACTTTTTAATCACTCGTCCATTTTGCGGTTTTGTCCCCAGGTAGTAGCAGGTTTTTCCCCCGGACATGGTTCACCCCGCTCCCTCTGTTGTTTTTTTAAAATGCCCGTTGCATCCCCACCAGGTAAGTTCCCCTTACGTTTTGTGCGGCCTGGGGGTCGCATCCCAATGTAACAGAGCACGACAGGGTTTAAACTTGTTCCCGCAGGGTCCTCCCGTTTTTTTGGACAACAGGTTTTTACACAAAAAAGTATGCCAGTGCAAACCGAAAAACAAACAAAAAAAAAAAAACGCCTTTTCTCGGTGGTGCTGGGGTAGACATGCTGTTTTTCCCCACTACCTTGTCTAGAAAAGGGCTAGGTGATTTCCCTGGGGTACTCCAAGTAGACAGCCCTTGGGCCAAACTCCTTGACCTGTATGACACCCCAGGGTGGAAGTGACTAGTGATTATAAGGCTAGCCCCAAATCCTGGTAGGGGGAAAAGGGGGTAGCAAAACCCCCGTTTTTGAACCCCCCCAATGAACCCCACCCAAAGGTTTTGGTGAAGCAGCCCTCTCCAGAAAACGTTTTTTCCCCCTATTGGGGTTTAAACACCACACAAACTAATGGTTTCTTTTTACCAAGGCCCAAGGTAACCTTGGGAAAATGTTATTTTTTTTTGGGGGAAGAGAAATTTTCTCGGGGTGAAACCCCCTTAAGGGGACCTTCCAGTTTTTCCCTTCTTTTAAATCATTAATCACCGTTGAAAACATTAATCAACATTTTTAAACGGGTTTGGAAACAAAAGGAGGGGTTTTTCGACCAGCAGCTTTTCAACTCCCGAATAAGTAAAAATTTTCTGATCCAAAAAAAGTTTTTTGCCCCCATTTGAAATCAATTTCTTTTAATTTGTTTTAAAAAATTGATTTTTTCCTTTTACAATAATTGCTTTCTGATTCTGTTGCAATATTAAAGGGGTGAGCTAATAAATGTGTTTTAGTCCATCGGGGCATGATGAAAGATAGACGAATACTTGCCTCCTAGACACTCTCGTTCTGTTGATGCAGCTATTCTGGTGATCTTGGCATTAGACTTGCCTGAACATCCTTCACATGACAGGTGCAGCCAATCACAGACCGCAGAGGTCACGTCACATAAACTGTGTGGCCTGTGATTGGCAAGTCTAATGCTGAGATCACTGGAAGGGCCACAACAAGGGAACGAGACCATCTGGTAGGTAAGTATCCTACTTTTTTCTATTTTTTTTATATTTGACGGGGATAAAAAAAAAAAAAAAAAACATTTTTTGTCTTGGTACGCCTTTATATATGTTTACACATAGCCTTGCTTAATGTTCTAGAATAACATTTTTCTTGTTTTGTCTTCTGCTGAACCGAGAGCTTTTTTTAAGATTTAAAAAAAAAGAAAGGGCTATGATTCTTTAGCAAAAAAAAAAAAATGTAAAAAAATTATGTGATTTTTTCAAACCCCCAAATTCCTTAATGTTGATACTAGTCCCTGGCACCGCCGCCTTCTGCCGCCAATTGTTGACGTCCCAAATCGTTCGTTTCTTAAACAGGCTTGGGGCCTTTGTGACCCGTGATGGCGGGGGGTAACAATATTAACTGTAAGTGCTCCTTGGACAACCTAAGTTTAAGGATTTGCGAGCAGTGGCGGGGCTTCCCCTTCCCCCAGAGTACTCCGTAGAGCCCCAAAAGGCCTGCGGCTCAAAAGGGGTAACGCAAGGCGGATGAGGTGTTCCCTGCTGCCTCCACAGTGAGGACGTCATGCCCCCTGTGCGGAAGACCGGGAGAGTTTATGTTTGTTTTTTTTTGCCCAAATAACCCCCTACCCGCTGGGGTCTATTTTGCCGTTACTCCCTGGAGGCCCCATGACTGCCCATATACCGCTGGGGACATATTTTAAACCCGCTATATGCCTGGGGGGATCCATAACCTGCCTTAACCCGTGGGGGCCTAACCCGCCATTACCCCACTGGGGGCCTATAATGCTATTACCCCGTGGGGGCGTTTAACCCGCCCTTTACCCCTGGGAAATGTAACCCGCTTTTTTTACCTACTGGGGGACTATCCTGGGGGTATACCTACTGGGAGACCTATAACCTGTCTTTATACCTGTTATGGGACATATAAATTAAAATTTTTTAAAACCTTTATAACCCTTTTTTCCCACCTACTGGGGGAGACATCTAAACTTTATATCCAACCCACCCGGGGGACATAGAACTTATGGGACCCCCCTTTTTCCTATTTTGGGGGACAAAAAAACTTACGGGGTTTTGAAGTGCTTTTAGTCGTTTCCTTTCCCCTTTTTTGGTCACATTATAAGAATCCCATTCTGTACAGTTTATTTATTGCCCAGTACAGTCACTCACCACTTTATTCTCGCTATCTCTTCTCTTTTTCTTCTCCTTGTTGCCTTATTCTTCTTTTCTCTGGTGCATTTCCCATCATATCTTTACTTTATTCTGTCTTATAGTCCTATCTTATTCTTATTTTTCACCTACTTACATGTTCGCTGTGCAGAACTGTATATTCTGCAAGGAGATACCCGAACTTCCGGTTTACGTTCCACTGCACCGGAAGTCATGTACTACGCTTGTCTCTGTGTTCCAGGAAGTTCCTGCTACCGCAGGTATTTAGTATCTGATGTATTCATTAGGCACCAGACAACTCCATCTTGACCTCTTACTGCTCATAACCAAGTCTCATGTCTGTTTTACACTCTTATGTATAGCTTTTTTCCTTTTTTCCTTTATTTTGCCATGTTGTTCCCCTACCTCTGCCCTATTCCTTCTTGTCCCTTGTTTCCTTTTGTTGTTCATTCCACCTGGTATCCCTGTCTATTCCCCACTTCCACCCAGTGCCTTTATTTTATTCTCTTTTCTCATCATTTGCCTTGTTGATCTTCTGTTTACTCCATCTTTCTGGCCAATATACATCCTTTCTATATTTTTTCCTTCATTAACAGTACTTCACAGTATATGTACTAGTTCCTCTTACTACTCTTATTGTATACATCACCCACTCCACTCCCTTGCTTATGCCCTTTTTTGATACCACCCCATAATTTTCTTTCCACATATCATCTTCTCATTCCATTTCTCGTTTTTACTCCCTTTCCTTCACTTTTTCTTCTTCTCCTTCTCTCTAACTCTCCTTTACTCAGATTTCTTCTAACCTTTTATTTATTTATTTTCCCTATTTTTTCTGCTCTGATTTCTATTATTTTCTTCTTACCCTTTTGGCTTCATTCATACCTTTATGCATTACTCATTCCAATGTTTTTCCCTTCCGGACATTCTCAGAGGAAGGCCTTTGGGCTGAAAACGTTCAGAAATTGGTCTGGATTTGCTATATTTTGCTTATATATGCACCTGTAACATTGGAGCTTCTGTCTGTATAAATAATAATATTTGCACAAAATCTGCGAAGTGCTGTGGATATATTTGAAGATATATACCCACTGAGGGATATAAAACTTGTCTACATACCCACTAAGGGACATATAAGCTGTCTATACATCTACAGGGGGACCTATGACCTGCCTATACACCTGCTGGGGAACATATAACCTGCCTATATAGCCACTGAGGGACATATAATCTGCCTATATATATACTGGGGGACCTATAATCTACCTTTATACCTGCCTATATACCTATAACTTACTGGGGCACCCTATTACCAATACTGGAGGACATATAACTTACTGCATTGTGAAGTCACTAATAGTCATTAACCCGGTTGTTAAGGCTTCAAGTTGATTGATAAGAGCTTAGCAATTGGCTCCGGGGTCTAGTTGATATGTCAACTGTAAGGAAAATTAGGAGACTTTCAGATGGTAAAAGGCCAGAAGGTTCTTGTAAAAGGTAAATGGTTTGGGCAAATGGCCAGGCTCCTGTTTTATTTATCAAAGCATGCACTGTATTTTTAAAAAAATGCCATATTGTTCCCCTACCTCTGCACTATTCCTTCTTGTCCCTCGTTTCCTTTTGTTGTTCCTTACACCTGGTATCCCTGTCTAGGAAAAAGCCCTAAGGGCTTGTCCCCTGGCATGGGTTTTCGGTTTTGAAAACCGTCTGCAAACTGGGTGACAACTTTTAATATGGACCACTATGGAAAACCCGCACAGCGGTCCCCACTGCACGGGTTTTCCTCCGGCGGTTTTTTAGACCGCCAGCGGTCCCACAAACATTGAACATGTTCATTCTTCTGCCCGGTTTTCGGGCGGAATATGAATATCTCAGTGCAAGGGGGGAGGGCTTTCCTCCTTGAAGTGCGGATAAAAGCCGCCGCCCAGTGGCCGTGTACACGGCCTGAAAACAATGCAAATACCGGTTGGGATTTCTGACCGGTATTTGCACTGTGCCGTGTGAACAGCCCCTAAGAATCCAGTCCTCAAGGCTTGACAGGTCTCTCACTTCTTCTAAACTTTTCTAGCTGCACTGGCAGGTTTCAGGATGAGGAGCAGGGATGGATGTATTGTCTTCTGGATCAAGGTACAGAGCAGAGCTCTTGGTTAGCTAACTGCAGACCTATATGTACCTTTTGGAACCTCCCAGTTACTTTAACAACCATCCTTGCTTCAAGCTATAAGGGCATGTCCCCACGGCACGGGTTTTCGGCTGGCTTTTCAGACAGTTTGCGGTTTTGCAGACCATCTGAAAAAGCAGCCGCAAACAAGCACAACGGGGTTCTATGGAAAACCCATGCAGCAGTTCCCACTGCAAGGGTTTTCCGCCCGCGGGCCGTCCGAAAAGGACTGAACATGCACATTCTTCCGTCCGGTTTTTGGACGGAATATGGGCATCTCAATGAGAAGGGGGGATGGGCTTTTCTCCACACATTGCGGAGAAATGCCGTCCCCCCTGCGGCCGTGGGGACAGCACTAAAACATTATAAACTGACCGGTATTTGTTCTCTGCCGTGGGGACATGACCTAACAATGCTATTAACACTAGCGGTACTCATGTTACACTGTCAGCATGACATACCATTTTTACACTGAAAATGATCAAGCATGAAAAACAGCAATGGCTTGCAGGAAAAGAACTAGGATAGACATCAATAGTAAAATGTAATTCTGCTCTTGGACACCACATAAGCTTTGCTACATCTGTAATTGGTATGGCTATATCCAGTCTGATCTACAAGATTTAACCTAACATATCCTGAACAATAAATGCTATAAAAAAATGCCCAATGTCACAGTTTGTCGGTTGCCTTGCTTCTATAATAATAGAAACTACAGCTCGCCTTGAAAACAAAATGAGCCCTGACACAGGCACAGTATATTAAAAGAAAAATATATATAACCCATGAACAGCATAAAACCAAAATCTAAGAACGCTGTCACTACTGCAGTTTTCTCCCAATTCCACCCCAGGAAATATTTTTGGGGTTTACCAATACATTTCATAATTTAAAATAAAACAGAAAAAACTTTCATTACAAAATTTCCCTGCACGGGAAACGGGTTTTAAAGGTTTTTTCCACTTGGAATATTACTAATACACAGTCAAGTCACATTATTATGACCTCCGAGAAACCCACTTTTGTAAAACAAACCAGCAGCTCGAGGGCTGGGAGGGGATTCAAAAAGGTCCTTTGACCTCCAGGTTTCTGGAGCTACACTGGCTGCAGTGCATTCCACAGATACTGGAGGGTTCGTTGGGAATGATCCATAGAACGAACATGGGTTCAAGTCTAGAGACTAAGGGGGCCCAGGGTTTTTTAAAATTTGGGAAGTCATGGTCATACTTTTCCAATTTTTCCCAAACATGTCATCATTTTAGTTTTTGTGAAATGCCCACAATTAGTGTTGGGGCGATTGCGTTGGCTATCGAGATCATCGATAGTCGATAGGGGCCGCTATCGAAAAGGGTTTTTCGATATTGAGCATCGAAAATTTTGCGCAATGACCAAAAAAAGTCTATGGGAGAAAAACAACACCCAATTTTTCACCCAAACAAGGCTTTGGGGAAAGCTGAAAATTAAAATCCACAACAGTCAAAAAGGGATACGTGCTACATCTTTGGGGAACACAATTAGGTTAAAAAAAGTCACAGAAAAAAAGTCACAACCATTTTCTATCCCGTCCTTTTACCACAGCCTGACCCTTTAAAAAATGCAAACACCCCCAAATTAAAAAGTGACAGAAGGCCCGTATGATTTGAACTTCATGTTACTTGAAAATGGGCCCTTGAATAACCCTGTTTTTGGAACCAGCAGAGCCCCCCAAAACCCGGGATGACCCCCACAAATTTTAAAAAATGCCGGGGGAAAAAGGGGGTCTTTAAACCCCCATTTTTGTTTCAAATGAACAAAGGCCCATACCTGTCCCGGGCCACAGCAAAGAGCCCCAAAAACCTTTCTTTACCCCCCCCATTTAAAAATTTCCGGAAAAAAGTAAATCCTTTTCAAACCCCCATTTTAGTTTCCTGGACAAAGGGGCATTACCATCCTGGGCCAAACATGAGGCCCCCAAACCCGCATGACCCCCAAAAATTTAAAAAGTGCCCGGGGAAAAAGGGGGTCTTTCACCCACCATTTTAGTTTACTGGAATTGGGGCTTTTACCCGTCCTGGTCCCCCACATGAGCCCCCAACCCCCAAAGAAACCCCCACATTTAAAAAGTGCCCGGAAAAAAGGGGTCTTTTTAACCATTTTAGTTTTAAAATGGACATTGGGGGGGGGCTTTTACCGTCCTTTGGGCCCCAGCAAAGGGGCCCCAAACCGCATGAAACCCCCAAAATTTTAAAAAATGCCGGAAAAAGGAGTCTTTTCAAAACCAAACCAATTTTTTGTTTCATGGACATTGACTATACCGTTTGGGTTTAAAGACCCTTTTTTTGGCCTTTTAAAAACTGGGGGTCATGCAGGGTTTTGGGGGTCATGCCCGCTTCCAGGACAGGGGTATTTCCCAAGTCCCGTTAAGAAAATGATGGGTTCATATCATAATTTCCTTTGGCACTTTTTAATTTTTGGGTGATGCAGGTTTAAAGGGCATGGGTGGGTACAAGACAGGATAGTGAAAAGTTGTGTGATTTTTTCCCGTGGCTTTTATAACCCAATGTGTTGCCTAAGTGTAGCACGTATCCATTTGACTTTTGTGGATGTTAAATTTCCCGCCTCCAGCCTTGGTTTTTTTTTTTAAGAATGAAAGGGGTTTTTGCCCTCCCAAAAGGAAATTTAAAGGTCAAACGCCCCAAAAAATGAAATGTCACTTCGACTATCGGTCGATGATGGGCGACTGTCGGGCCATCGCCGATGTCGATGGCCAACCCCAATCGCCCTCCAAAAACACTCTTGGGTAGCAGCAAAAAGGGTGTGTGCAAAAGCCCACTAATTAAACCTTTTCATTTCCCACCAAGCCAGCTCAAGGCATATGACTTTCTGTCCTGAGGTTTCAAAATTAAACACAATTTTTAAAAAACTGTAACTTTACAGTAAATTTTTCTAAAATATATGTCTAACAGCTGGGTCTAAAAACACTAAATAAGAAGGTCCCAGGAGATCACTTCATCAATGCAAATAGCATTTTTACAATCCTTGTAAAGCCAATCCCTTTTTAAAGGGCCCAAAATATAGTAAATACCGAAAAAATACAGTATAAATTGCAAGGATCAGAGGTATTTCAGCATATTCAAAAAATGTAGCACCTCTTCCAAATTATTCATAAAATCCATAAGACATCATAGGCCTTGTTGACACCTCACCAAATGTAACGTTTAGGTTGAACCAAAAAGTTAGATTTTGGGTCCCATACTCCAAATTACTTTGTTTCGAATTTTGAGGCTTGTCTCTGTGGTTTGGTGGTTGCAAAGAGATATTTGCATTTGCACATTTTGGCTTTCTTTTTGGGGACTCGACCATGAGCCCATTTTTCTTCAGTGCCTTTTTATTGTGCATCTTTAAACACCCCAAAACCTGGGTTTTAAAAAGAGGGTTTTTATTTCAGCTGACATATTTGTGGGTTTTTTTTTTTTTCATCCCGGATAACTTTTTCCTGGCATTGGCCGAAATTTTGTTGCTCTACCTGACCGTGGGTTTGGTTTTTACAAAAACCCCTGATTTTCCCTTTGTTAATCCAGTTTTTAAACTTGCTGCTGACACACAATTCCCTTGGTATCTTTTTGTTTCCTTTTCCTGTTTTATACGTTCAATTACCTTTTCCCGCAGATCCGTTGACAATTCTTTTTCTTTTACATCTAGAAACGTCAGGGGGGCTGGAGGAAAGGATCAAGATTTCTGACGGACCCAGAAATTTCACTCAAAATTTTATGCACACAAAACTGATTGCAAGCGGGTCAGAGGGGGGAGGATGTTACCTTTCTTTAGGGCCCCCAAAACCCCATTTGTGTCAATTTCTGTGCATTTTATCGGGCCCAAAAAATCACCAGGGTATGAAAACGTTTGATCGGGGTTTCTTTGGTTTTTTTTGGGGTTTTCTTATGATTTTGTCACATCAGTGGGGGGTTTCAGGGGGCCCCCTTCTGCCCCCCGGGCCCACTGTCCCTGCCTACTTGGGTGCGCCCTAAAATGGCGGGAACCCCAAATGGAGGGACAGTCCCTACACTAAACTTTGCAGGGCCGTCAGGGGAACGCGAGTCAGACAGTGGGTCGAAAACCCGGTACAGGTTCCCCCAAAAGCCCCAATCAAAAACCCAAGGAAAAATAAGGTAAAAAAGGCCAAAGGGGTCAAAAAAAAAAACAGGAGGTCACACAGTACAAAAACAGGGGACAAAAACTGTAGTCGGAGGAGCAAGCCGAAGTCGGGGAAACACGGAGAAAAAAAGCAAAAACCCAAAAATAAACGGGAAGCAAAAGGGATAACCTTTTCAGGAAAAGGGAAGTTTACACTGACCCAGTTTAAAGAGGGTCCCCGGACCCCGCCCCCGCGCTAAATTGGTGCGGCCCCCCGGGCCCCCTCTTTTGGGGCCTGTCCCGGGACACAAAACCCTCTGCCTGATTGGGATCGAGTGTAAATTTTTTATATCAGCAGTCAGGTTTTCCCCCCGGGGTGTTTTCGCCCGGCCAGAGGGTTAAACCCCCTGCGTGCCTGGCTCCTTCAGGGAGAAACGTGCGCTTGAAAAAAGATTTAAAAAGGGGAAAACACAGCATTTTGAAAAATAAAATGGCTTTAAACCCAACCCCTCAAAAAACATGAGTGGAAAAAAAAAATTTTTGTGTTACATTCATATTTTCTGAAAAAGGGCCAAAAAAAGCAAAAATTCTGCCAGGGGTTTAAAAACCCTTTTTGGGCCCAACTGTTTACAGTAAAACTGCTTAATTTGATCAGTTCAAGAAGTGCCCTGGCAAAAACCAGTTTTGAAAAAGAGTTGGGGTTTACTGAGTGCTTTGGGAAAAATCTATGCTTTTTAATGTAAGGGTTTTTTATATTTGGGTTTTTCATAGGGATTCTTTAGAATATATTGAACTAGGAGATTTTTTTTAAGTACTGGCATTAGTATATTTTGAATTTTTTTTTTGTTCCTGTCAAAAAGAATATTAAAATTTTTTAAAGGAGGGATTTAAAAAACCTTACCCCCGGAGCCGTCTTGGCCTTCTGAAAAGAGCCCTATTTTTGAAATCTTTATGTGTCCCTTTATGTGGAAAAAACTTTTTGACCACTTTAACCTATTTCCCTGTGATTCGAGATTGTTTTCTCGTTTATACATTGTGCTATAAGGGAAATTTAAAAAATTTTGGTCCAAAAATGATTGTTTATTTTTGAAAAAAAATCTTTTTTGGTGAAAATTTTTGAAAAAAATTTTCCAAAATTTTAAACTTCAAAAATTTCTGAAAAGTAAGGGGCAGATAATTATTCCACTCCCAAAAAAGTTTTTAATTGCATCTACCTTTTGTCTGCTGTAGTTTTGGGAAACATTTTTTTTTAAAAGTCTTTTTTTTTTGACATTTTGGGGGCTTATAAATTAGTTGTAATTTTTAAATTTTCAAGAAAAATTTTCAATTTTACAATTTTTTTGGGACAGTCCAGTTTTTAAGTGGGTTTGATTTACCCGTAAAGTTAGATACCCATAAATGGGCCCCATCTAAAAAACTACAAACCCCTTTTAAAATATTTTAAAAAAAAAAATTTTGGAAGTTTTTTTTAACCCATTAGGTGTTTCACAGGAATTAAAAACAAAGTGGAAGTGAAATTTCAAAATTTCACTTTTTTTGGGAGTTTTTTAATTTTTTTTGCATTATTGACAAAAAATACGGAAAAGTGATTTAGGGAAAAGCAAATTAAAAATTGATTTCCCCCGATTCTGCCCTTTTCCGGTATCCCAAAAATGTGGGGCCCCGGGGCATTATTTTTGGTCAACCACAAGCCCCAGAATTTAAAGGGGCACCTACTGGAATCTGGGGGCCTCATTTTTATTACAATTTTTTTTAGGGGCCTTTAGGTTTGCGGACACCCCAAGGTTAAAAACTTAAAAAATACCACTAAAAAGCCCCCCTACTGGAAAACTACACCCCCTTTCAGAAAAAATCCCCAGGGGTTTGGAGTTTAACGACCCCACAGGCGGGTTTTTCAAAACCTTTTTTGCGTTGGGTTTTGAAAAAAAAAATATATTTTTTTTCCAAAAATTTTTAAAATTTTGTGAAATTTTTTAATTTTTACAAGGAATCTTGGAAAAAAAAAACCCCAAAAATTGGGGTTACACAATTTTTTTCCAAATTTCCGGGAAAAACCTTAAAGGGGGTTTTTAAAAAACTTGGGGGGGGGCGCATGGGAGGGGGTACAAAAAGGGGGGGAGCACTATTGGCTTTTTGGGGCACAGATATTGGTGGGGCCCCTGTCGCTTTTGCAAAGCCCCCAAAGTACATGAACAGGTGAAACCCCAGAAAAGGTTTCCCCATTTTTTGGGTTTTAACACCCCCCCAGGGATCTCATTAAGGGTGTATTTTGCATTTTTGGGCGCCCCAGGTGTTCCGGGGGAGTTTTTTTTTAGATTGGCCATGGGAAAAGGAGGGGGGGAAAACCCGTTCCCCCTTGTTTTTGGGGGTTCATTTTTTTTAGTATTCGCCAAAAGGGATAAATGAAGGGATAACTTTAATATGGGGGGCCGGTAAAATTTCCAAAGATATAAAATTTTAGGGAGTTTTTTATGTTTTTTACTTTTTTCACAATAGAAGGGGAGTTTTAAAAAAGTTGCGTTTTTTTGTTGTCCTATTCTGAAGCCTAGGCCTTTTTTAATTTTTTGCATATGGAGCTGCCCTTTTGGGCTTTTGGTTTTTTTTGAGATGAGTTGATGTTTTATTTTGGGGCCATTTGGGGGCATGGAATGCCCTTTTATCATTTTTTTTAAAGGTTTTTTTTGAGGGATTTTTACAAATACCGCAATTTCCCGGAAGTGTTTTTTTTTTTTTTATTTTTTTTAAAAAGCGGGCACTGTGGGAGTATTTAAAAAACATGCTAGTTTTCCCCCAGAGGTTGAAAACGTTTCAGCGATACCAAATTTTTTATTTTTTTTTAATGTTTTAATGCTTTTTTTCACAATTTAAAAAAAATTTTATTTGAAAAGGAAAAACCCCATTTTTTGAAACACCCCAGGTTTTGGGGAGCCCCTACTTTTTTATTTTTTTTGTTTTTTGGAGCTGTTTAGGGAATTTTTTTTGCGGGGGTGAGTTGACGTTTTTATTGGTAACAATTTTTTAGGGGCCCCAAGACTTTATGGAAAAACGCTTTTAAACCCTTTTTTGGAAGGTGGGGGAAAGGGAAAAAACTGCAAAACCTTGCAAATGTTTTTTTTTTTTTTTTTTAATTTGCGTTCAAATGCAGTATTTGTGAAAAAGTTAGTTTTACTCGGTGGGTTGAGACGATTTCGGTTGATACCAATTTAGTGGGTTTTTTTAAATTTTAAAAAAACAATTTTTTTGAAAAAAAGTGTTTTTATTGGGGTTTTAAAAAAATTTTTGCATCGCTATTTTTTTAAAAGCCAGAACTTTTTTAAATTTTTTCCCTATTTCAGAGCTGTGTAAGGACTTTTTTTTTCGGGGTGAACTGAAAGTTTTAATTTTTACAAACCCTTTGGGTTTATATTAGTTTTTTATCGCTTTTTATTCCTTTTATGTGCTGCAGGGAAAAGTAAAAAACCAAAAAAAAAAAAAAAAAAAAAACGCAATTCCCGTGATTGTTTTTTGTTTTTTCGGGGGGTTCCCCCCGTAGGGTTAATTAAAATGACGAAATTTTTAAAGGGGGGTCGCTACGCACGCGGCGGGTTTCTAAATATGGGTAATTTTTTTTATTTTTGATCCTTTTTTGGGGGGAAAATTTGGCGTTTGTAAAAGGGGGAAAGGGCCCATGTAAGTGTTTTTATTTTATTTTTTGGTTTGTGTTTTTCTTTTTTACACTTTTTTTTTTACTTTTTCCCCCAAAATTTTTTCACTTTTCCCAGGGGGGGAATTTTTCAAAAGAACGATTTGTCAAAATCGTTTTATGCAATAGGAGATCGCATACAGCTTATAGCTGTTTTGGGTGGGTTTCCAAAGGAAAATGTCCCGTCCGCTCCCACAATGCCCTTGGGGCATCGTGACGTACCAGACAACCCCCGGGTGCTGTCTTCATCATCCAGGCTGGGTTGGGGGAGATCGTTTGGGGGCGCTCAGCGCCCTTACTGCGCCGGGATGGGGGCCCGCCCGGTGTCACTTTCCCGCCGCCCCCAGCTCGATTGTCGCGAACCCCGATGTCGCCCAAATCGGGGGGGGTTTAAACCCCCGCGGCCGGAGTCACTCGGCCGTGGGGGATGGGGGCATGTGCCAGCGGTAATATACGCCGGCCCATGCCGCATTTTGGCCCGCCCCCGCCTGGAAGCGCAAAAAACCCCGTTTGACTACTCATACGGCAATTTGCGGGAACCCCCTCCCCGACATTCCCGTATGAGTACGAAAAATGTCGGTAAGGGGTTAATGCAAAAATGGTAAAAAGGCTTAAAAATAAGTTGTGGTATTTGATAAAAATCATTTAAAAACTTTTGATGAAAAAATTAAACTAAATACAATAAAACATATTTTTTAATTTACTAACCTTTTATTTTAATATATATATATAAATTATATATATAATATATATATAAATTTTGTATAATATATAATATATATATAATTTTATATATATTATATATTTATATTTTTTGAAAAGCCCCAAGGGCCCTTTGTTGAGGCCAATTGTGCCACCGTACCAAAGGGCTACATTAAAAGTAGCCATTAAATGGGCCTACCCCCTTGGTTTGCAACCCCTTATTTACGTTTTTTCACTGCTTTAAGCTTTGGGATTCGGGCCGGGTTTTTTACTGGAGCAGCTTAGAGTGGAGGGGGGGACTGCTCCCACATACCCACCCCGGGATTTCCTTTGGTCCAAAAACCCAGAGGGTCAGGTGTCCTGGGGGTGGTATGCCCCAACCCTGGAGTTGGAGAGGGGGGGATCCTCTGTTAAAGGCCTCTGAGGAAAACTGGACTTACCCTGCTTACTTCTGCTATGTTTTTCTATGGGAGCTGAACCTGTTTATGTTTTCGTTACTGCCTGAGAAAGTCCCGTTTTAAGTTCTGTTTATACCTCTGTTTAAAAAAAGCTGTTTTGTTCGGACTTTTTTGTTTAATAAAAACCCCTTAAAGAGAAAGCATTTGTTGTGTGGTCCCTGTGCGAGCTGACCCCCCAAAGTGGTAGTTTTTTTCGGGCAAACACCGCTCCCGGGAAGGTCACGAGGGCCAAAAGACTGCATGCCCGGGTTAAAGCTGTGGGAGCAGCGCAAACAGGTGCTTCAGCGGTGAGTCACAAGCAACTGTGCAAGCCAAAACTCCAGCGCAGCAGATCAGCACCCAGCAGCAGAAGGCACACACGGAGGGCCCTGCAGGCCCAGAAGGAGACCAATCAGCTCCTGTTTCCATCAACTGGCTGTCGGCTGACCATAGACCACTCCAAAGAAGGGGGAAACCGGCAGATACAACGGCTAGAGTACGAAATCTCGGTAAGAGAGGCATTACAAAGATGACGCCTTAAGAAGATGTGGAGCCTTCCAAACATATTTGAGGGAGGTGGGCCGAGAGAGAGAAAACTCCCTACAGAGCAATGGGTGAAGTCATGGCACGCTTAGCGCCGGTGACCGGGAGAAACCGCAGAGGCCTATTTTGATCTTTCCCCTGCCAGAGGCCTAAAATCTACGGCAGCTAATAGAATTGGGAAATCCTCGCCTGATCTGGGGTGAATCTGGCTGTCAGAGCCACGAGAGTGCAGCATTGGGAATATGTTTCAAGACAATCCCCCCCAGGTCGCAAATGTTCGAACTTGTTCCACCTGGTCAAAAGTGGTTGCAGCCAGAAACTCCTGTACTCCGCACGCAGATGGTGAAGAGTCGTAATGGACCGGTTTCATCCAAACCTCCCCAGGACCTATACAACACTGGGTTGCTCAGGGAGGAGTCCCAGTGGTGCTGATGACCTGTGTAGCCTGGTGAGAGGTAACCAGCTGTGGAATTCCGCATTACCGACCAAGAAGTGGCCCAGACCATTGCCAGAATGAAGTCCGAGTCCCAAGCAGATCCCCAACCATGGACCATGAGGAGTCTATTTCGCCCCTTGACATGTTGGAATGTGTCGAGGTCCGGGGCCAATGCCGCACACGCTCCCAGGTCCATCGAGCCCATGGACTGCAAAGCAAGCCGCCGCTGTTCCTGGTTTTCCTATCACACGCCTACATGCTGTAACTCCCCCAGTTGAGGGTCCACACATGGTCTGCCGGTAATGGTTAATGGGTAGCAGTGTGTGGCTTCTGGAGTCCTGGAGTTTGGTGACCCCCTTTAAGGGCCACACACCTCATCATACTGGTTCCTGGCAAGGAGGATTGGAGGGGTACAATGCATCCATGGGACACTAAAAACTACCCGGGTCAATCCAAGGGACTGGTGTCTACGGGGCAGAGTCCCTGTCTCATCAACTGTGGTGGGTGTAAAGAAAACACTGATGTACCCCATAATCCAAGTAAGATACTTGACAGGTATTTTAGGGATTTTGCTGGGTAAGACCATGAGCTCAGGCCACAAGAGTGTCCCAGATAATCCTGAAAAGGGTAATAAAGAGAAATGTGAAGTATATAATTATGTGATCCGGGAATTTCCTTTGGTGGTGTTAGCAGGGGATGAAGATGAGGAATCATCCCGGGAAGCTAATATCCCTGATCTGGAGGTGTCCCGGGAAAATTTTGGGACCGCCCAGCTCAGGGACCTGATGTTGAAAACCGCCCTAGAAAACATCACCATGATAGATGGGGTTCTCCAGGAACCAGGGGCAGATTGCAGGTTTCCGCATTTCACCCTGGTTAATGATTTACTATACCGGGTAAATAAAGTGAGAGAGGAGGTGATGGAACAATTGCTGGTCCCAGGAGCCTACCGGTGCATGGTATGGGACCTAGCCCACTCACGTGTTGTGGGGACACTTGGGGGTAGATAAGACCCAGGAACGAATCTTGCAAAGATTCTATTGGCCAGGATGTCATAGGGAAATATTGGATTTCTGCCAGTCCTGTCCTACCTGCCAATTAACTGCCCCGGTGTCACATTTACGAAGCCCCTTAGTGCCTCTGCCCATTATCGAGACCCCTTTTGAGTGCATAGTAATGGATCTAGTGGACCCACTGGTGAAATCAGCTAGAGGTCACCAATACATTCTAGTGGTACTAGATTATGTACCGATACCCGGAAGCCATGCCCCTAAGGAAGTCCTCATCAAAATCCATCGCCCGAGAATTGGTGCACATATTTTCTAGGACAGGACTGCCAAAAGAGATCCTGACCGATCAAGGAACACCCTTCATGTCTTGGGTTATGAAAGAGCTGTGTAAGGTCCTGTGTATAAAGCAGCTACGGACTTCCGTGCACCATCCGCAAACTGATGGGCTAGTAGAGCGCTTCAACAAAACACTGAAGGCCATGCTCAGAAAGGTGGTGGAAAAGGATGGTCGGGATTGGGACTGTTTAATACCCTACCTGCTGTTCCCTTTATTAGAGTCCTTTTCAGCCTCAACAGGGTTTTCACCCTTTGAATTGCTCTATGGACGACATCCTCGTGGGTTACTTGACATAGCAAAGGAGACCTGGGAAAGCGAGGCCACACCCTACAAGAGCGTCATTGAGCATGTGGCTCAAATGCAGGAGAGAATAGCCAATGTCATGTCCATAGTTAAGGAGCATATTCTCCAGGCTCAAGAAGCTCAAAGTAGGCTTTACAATAGAACGGCCAGGATTAGGCAGTTCCACCCTGGTGATCGGGTACTCGTCCTGGTCCCCACCATGGAAAGTAACTTCCTAGCAAAGTGGCGGGGATCTACGAGGTCCTAGAGAAAGTTAATGAGCTTAACTATAGAATACACAAACCAGGCAAAAAGAAGCCTATTCAGGTGTATCATGTGAACCTCATCAAGCCCTGGAAGGACAGGGACGCACCGGTTACCCCGTGTCTGCTTACCCAGTCCACAGTGGGGTACCAAGATGTCACCATTGCGGACATCCTCTCATTCTCCCAGAAGTAGCAGTGCAGGGAGCTGTTAGAGCAAAACAGAGATATGTTCTCCGATCTGCCTGGCCTCACTTCCGTGATTGAGCATGAGATTGTCACAGAACCTCATGTGAGGGTGAATGTGAAGCCATATGGAATCCCTTAGGCCCGGAGAAAAGTGGCATCCCAAGAGGTAGAGCGGATGCTAAAACTGGGGTAATTGAAGAATCTAAGAGTGTTTGGTCAAGCCCAATAGTTCTGGTACCCAAACCGAGTGAGGAATGGCGCTTCTGTAATGACTACAGAAAACTTAACGAGGTCTCTAAGGTGGACGCCTACCCGATGCCGAGAGTAGACGAACTAATTGAGAGGCTAGGGCCGGCCCTTTTTTATACCAGTTGGGCCCCCCCAAAGGGGTATGGCAAATTTCTTGTCAAAAGAAGTAAGGAGAAAGCCTTCTTTCCCCTATAAGGGTTCCCAGCGCCAGGTGCCTTTGTCTGCGGGGAGCCGGCCCCTTCCCAAAAGGGCTTGATCCAAAAGGCCCCCCCATGGGTAATTCCCGCGCGTAACTAATATTTCAATTTTTCATATTCACAGGATGGGGAAGTCATTAGGGAAATTGCAGGTATTAGATGCCCCAAGGAAAACAGGGGTTCACCCTCAACCCAAAGAAAAGTGCGGGGGGGTAAAGGAGGAGGCCAAGTCTTGGGGTACATTGTGGGAAAAGGGGGTTAATCAAAACCCCAGATCAAAAAGATTGAAGCCTTCAAGGGTGGCCAGCCCATAAAAAAAGCAGGGAAGGAAATTTTTGGGCATTGTAGGGTACTACCGCCAGTTTGTGCCGGACTTTGCCACAATAGCCGACCCTCTAACCGAAATCACAAAAGGGTCCCAGTCTGTGTTGGTTAAGTCGTCTCCCGAGGCCGAAAAATCTTTTTGTGAACTGAAGTGGGCCTTGTGTAACCAACCAGTCCTGGTAGCTCCGAACTTCGCTAAGGAGTTCATAGTCCAGACTGATGCGTCTGATGTAGGACTTGGTGCAGTACTGTCCCAGGACATAAATGGTGATGAACACCCGGTAATGTATCTTAGCTGCAAACTGTCCCCGGCAGAGAAAAACTACTCCATTGTGGAGAAGGAGTGCCTAGCCATCAAGTGGGCGTTGGACGCACTCAGGTATTATTTGCTGGGTAGACGGTTCACACTAGTCTCTGATCATGCGACATTAAAATGGAAGCGGTTAAAAAATGGGAACAATGCCAGAATAACGCGCTGGTTTCTGGCATTGCAGGATTTTGCCTTCAAGGTCGAGCATAGGCCTGGTAAACAGCATGAGAATGCAGACGCCTTATCAAGGGTGCATTGTCTGTTGAGGGAAAGTGCCCAGCCCCTTCGATTTGGGCAGAGGGGGGGAGTATGTGACAAAGCGCAAGGCCTTGTCATTGAGGGCCGATATGTGCCACCGTACCTCAGGGCTACGGTGGAGTAAGCCAGTTAAATAGGTCTGCAACCTTAGACACATTATTTACGTTTTTCATCACTGCTTTAAGCAGTGGATTCCGGGCCTGGCTTTTACTGGAGCAGTCTTAGAGCTGGGTGGGGGACTGCTCCCACATATCCACTCCAGGATTTCCTTGGCCTATAAAGCCAGAGGGTCAGGTGACCAGGGGGTGGTACGCCACTCCAAGCCTGGAGTTGGAGAAGAAGGATCCTTTGTGTAAAGGCTGTCTGAGGAAAGCTGGACTTACATTCTGCTACGTTTGTCTATGGTGAGCTGAACCTGTTTATGTTTTCGTTACTGCCTGAAGCAAAGTCCTGTTTAAGTTCTGTTTATACCTCTGTTTATATATATTTGTTCAATCTTTGCTTAAACCTTCTACACATTCTCTAACTTATGTAAAAGTATTGTTTATAGCACTAGTCATTTACAAAATGTATAAAACACACAGACGGCACCAAAACAGTAAATAACAAGAGCTATCCAGTGGCTAAATGGAAAATTTCACTGTACGTCACTTTGACGTCTCTGATCATTTTGCCCTTCCTTTCATCCGTCAGTGTCCGCTTTCAATCGGTCAATAATCCATCAGTATTGCTAAAGCCAAAAAACAAACAGGAGTTGATCCAAAACAGAGATGACCAGTAAATGGGATATTTGCATGTCTTCTGTGTTCTGTATCCACTCCTGCTTTTGGCTAGACAATCCTGATCCTTCCCATTCCTTCTGACAGGCGAAAAAAAGAGGAAAAGCAAACATAGTGGCAACGTCATAGAATGGTGGAGGGTGGAAACAGCATTAGGAAACCACTGGGTGTTCCAATGAGACAGTGGTCAATTGGCAGCAGCATGAGTAGGCCATAGAGTGGCACAATCACAGAGTGTGGAGGTGACAGCAGCATCAGTAGGCCACAGAGTGGCACAATTACAGAGTGTGGAGGAGGCAGCAACATCAGTAGGCCACAGAGTGGCAAAAAGACAGAGTGTGGAGGTGACGGCAGCAACAGCACAGAATGAGGTCATAGAGTGGCACAATGACACAATGAATCCAGACTAATTTCTCAAAGTTTTGGGGATCTAATCTGATGCATAAGGCACTGGTGTGTGGAAATCCTGGCCGATCCATGCCTGATTCATCTTGACAAAGGTCAGTTGCTCCACATTTCGAGTGGACAAGCGGGTTGTCCTTGCGGTAATGATGGCCCCCGCCACACTGAACACCCGCTCTGATGCCACACTACTGGCCAGGCAGGACAGCTTCTCCAGTGCGAACTCTGCAAGTTGCAGCCACAGATCCAGTTTGGCTGCCCAGTAGTCCAGCGGATCTTCTAACTGGGGTGGCAGAGTGCTGTCCAAGTAGGCCACCACCTGCTGGTTTAGGGTCTGCTCTAGATCCTGCTGCTGCTGAGTACTCTCCTTACTAGGCGGGTGAAGGAAGCTGCTCATCAATGACTCCAGATTTAGGAACTATGTAGTTATTCAAAATGTATTAAAGGGGTTGTCCAGTAAAAATAAAAGTTATATTCCATTAGGGTCAGTTTGATCTAAAAAAAAAAAAAAAATAATAATAATTATAATTAGCTAGTTGCCCCTCACTGCTGTTGCTTCCAAGCTCCCGGCGATTTGTTACTCTTGACCTCTGGTTTCTCATTTCAACGCAGATGAGGGCTCACGCTACATTCACTTAAAATGGAGCACGAGCCCCTCCAATTTGTCAGGATGAGGCCCAGAAGTTGAGAGGAGTAGATCACTGGGAGCTTCAGAATGGCAGTGGCAAAGGACAGCTAGTTACGTATTTGTTTTTTTGTTTTTTTGTTTTTTAAACCACCCTGGTCCTTTTAACCATGCTGCCAGATATAGAAATTAGAAGCAACCAAAATATATGTATTTGAATGGAAAGAAGTATGTAATGGACATAGAAAATGACAATTGTTGTTTGAATAAGGCCATGTTCGAATCAACACTGGTTCAAACGTACTTAAGTAAAAATTTGAGATTGGAATGACCAAAACCCAAGTTTCTTCTCTTGCCTTCTCCCTATCTTTAATTTTATCCCTAATGCTAACCGTAATGGTAAACCTAAACCTAAGTTAGAAAAAGGGTTTTCAAGGTTTTAAGGGTAAACTTTCCTTTTTGCCTAATTCTAGACTTTAAAGGGGTTGTCTCACTACAAGGATTGCCTATACTGAGATATCCCCTCTTGTATGGGCTGCATCAGCTGCTCAGGTCGTTATAGCTACAGACCTGTTTGATCTATCCTGATAGACTGCCAGCACTGGTCGCTATACTTACAGACTTGGCTTCTACTGCAACCTAGTAGAAGTCAGTAAACACACCCCTGAATTCAAAATGAAACCAAGAAAACAGGACTGAGGTAAAAGGAAACAATGTAGTGAGACAACCCCTTTAAGTCATTCCTGTCATTGTGTCTATTCTGGTGCAACTGTCGGATATCATTTTCGAGTTCCCTAGGTTATCCATACGCATGCAGCAGAGTTTAACTTGAAGGTGATTATTAGGGTTTTCTGTGTTTTCTGTTTTCTTACAACAAAAAGCATTAAAAACATTGAAAAAGTTGAGATACCGGTCTGTGTCATGATTATGTCAAGTTTAGTCTTGCTACATCTGTAAGTCATGGATATATAAGTGTCATTGGACATAACGTTGGACATCATGCGTCACAACCGGCGTTATTTCGAGTCAGGGATATTTTTACCATATGGCAAACCTGAGCAAGCTGAAGGCATGACAAAGTCTAGTGTTAGGTGAAGCACACATATTTTTTAACATGCATTTTTAAAACTGCTTACTTTATAGTAATTGGCTCTACCATTAGCACTTGTGATGATAGGAAAAACCCTTTAAGTGGATAGCAACTGTAAAGAACTGATACAGCAGGTACATTGGAAACTTGTACACATTTTTTAGACAAAAAATAACCTTCATTTTCTAAAACCAGATTACCCCTTCAAGATCCGTATATTAAGCAGACTGGTCATGTTTGCGAATCCAGATTTTATTGTGTTTAATAACAAAAACATGCTTTTATTGGACTCGGTTAACAAGGACAATTAGCTAATAAGCAGATTTATTTTTATTTTGTTGCATGTGCTTTCAGAATAAAAAGTTGACCTTCTCACAGAATTCTCATGCCAAAAAGCTTATTGTGAAGGACGGGAGATAAGCAAATGGATAAGCCGATTCCTGCGATGCCTTTTTCCTAGCCTCTGAAGGGAGAAAAAAAACTTCGAAAAAAAAAAATATTTTATGTATAATCCTTTTTTCCTATGTCTAAACATCATGAAGCCTCATTGTAAACAGTGTTCATGTAAGTCATTCTTTCCCGGGGTATGAAAGGCCTTCCAGAAAAATGCTTTTGGGGGACCCCCATTTATTTTTTTCGTTTCCCCCCCCCTTTTTTTTTTTTTGGGGTTTGATGCGATTGATTTGTAATTCATATTTAGGGGGATAATAAAAGGAAAAGACACGTTACAAATGACCTTATTTATGTTTAACATAAGGATTTTTTGCATTGAAAGAATCCTTGTTTGAATAACTTTTATTTTTGCTAGTTTGACATATCAGGGATTGTGATAGTTTGTGGAATGAATTTTTTTGTAGATACCTTTTTGGCTAAGTTTTCAAAAAATTTCCTTTGACTCCTGGTTTTTATTTTTTATTTTTTTAGCAGGAAAAATGGTTCAGGACTCTTAAAAGGCAGGTTTTGCTGCGTCAACAAATCCCATAGAAAGAAGAAAGGTTAATTACTGGTAATATGGACATATGATCTTACAAACATCTGTGTAAATATGGGAAACTCAAGTGTTTTATTTATGGCAAACTAAAAAGAAAGGGGTTGAAAGAGTGTGAAACACCAACAATTTAAAATTCTTTCCTGCCATGTGAAAATTTTTACCTTAAAGCCTTGATGACAATCATTTTAAAAAGTTTTTATTTTTAAATTTTTATACACAGGGGTCTCAAACTCGGCTGGGTAAGCGGGCCTCACCCAGGTCGTTATGCAAATGGTGATGCCAAACATATGTGCTTCTTATTTGTTTTATTTTTTTAGCAGCATGCATGCCCTTGAGACATGTTCCCCCCCTCAGTTCCCCAAAACCTTTGTCATGGTTTGGGGCTGCATGAGTGCTGCACACTGAAGGGAGCTACAGTTCATTTAGGGAACCATGAATGCCAGCATGTACTGTTACATGCCTAAGCAGAGCATGATCCCCTCCCTTTGGAAATGGGTAGAATTCCGACATGATGATGACCCAAACCCAACCTTAAGGGGAATGTTTACCAACGGTTTTTTTTAACACGGTTTGGGCCGCGGTTGGTGCATGCTGGGGCCCCGGGGTGGGGGCGCGGTTTTCCCCCTGCCTACTACTTCGCATGGGGGCAAACCCTTGTCACAAGCCGCACCCCAAACCACGCCCCACTCCCCGGGAACCACACCAAAAACCCGGGGTGATGAGGCCCTAAGGGGAACCACTGCTTGCAAAGAAAATGAGGGTAAAGGTGCTGGAGTGGTCAAGCATGTCTCCAGACTTAAACCCTATTAAGCATCTGTGGGGCATCCTCAAATGGAAGGTGGAGGAGTGAAAGATCTCTAACATCCACCAGCTCCGTGATGTCATTATGGAGGAATGGAAGAGGATTCCAGTGGCTGCAACCTGTGAAGTTCTAGTGAACTCTTTACCCAAGAGAGTTAAGGCAGTGCTGGAAAATAATGGAGGCCACAAAAAATATTGACACTTTGGGCACAATTTGTCCATTTTCACTTAGGGGTGCACTCACTTTTGTTACAAGCAGTTTAGACAATGATGGCTTTGAGTTGAATTATTTTGAGGGTGCACCGAATTTATACTGTTATTCAAGCTGTACACGGACTACTATACATTGTGTCAAAGTGTCATATATAGTACAGTATTTACAAAAATGTGAGGGGTGTACTTACTTTTGTTTAGAGAGAGAGAGAGAGAGAGAGAGAGAGAGAAAAAGAGAGAGAGAAAGGCAGTAAAAACTTCCAATAAACACTTAAGTGCAATGCGAATAATAAGGCCCACATTACGGGTCCAATGTATAAAAGAGGAAAAATCCGCTGCACTCACAATGTTGAAAAAAGAAAGACTGGTGCGTTATTTCATGTCCTGATGCAATTTTTCGGCTCCTTAGAAAGCCTTTCTCAAGCCTTGAGAAAGGCATTCTTAAGAGCCGAAACGTTGCTGAAAGGTTCTCAAGGCTTGAGAAAGGCTCTCTTAGGAGTCAAAACATTGACACTACTTTGGCGTTTATATGAGTTATTGATCGTTTTTTATTCCATTTTATGTGCTGCAGGATGAACAAAAATTGTAATTCTGTGACTGTTTTTTTTTTTTTTTTACGGCGTTCACTATGTGGGTTGATTAACATGACAGATTTATAGGGCAGGTCAATATGCACACGGCAATAAAAAATATGTGTACTTTATTTATTTTTTATCTTTTTTTGGGATGATTGGGGGCATGGACCAGTAGTGGTGCACAGCGCCGCATACTGCGTCAATCACAGGCAGGAGGAGCTCACTCCTCCTTCCTGTATCGTTACTGCGACCATGACAGGTAGTGATAGCGAAGAGTTAATCACCCGCGGCCGGAACTCATTCCGGCGGCATGCTGTCAGCGGTAATATAAGGCTGGTCCCTGGCCGGGATCTTGCGAGCTCGCAAGATCGCCATGGTGTACCCATACGTCAAGTTGCGGGAACCACTACCAGACCTTGATGTATGGGTACGTCAAATGTCAATAAGGGGTTAAACAATTTGGGACAGCCCATATCACAATGTCATGTATTTGGAAGCTTCTAATATGTTTATTGGGAATATCTGAGTTTATTAGACAGACATCTTTGGATGTATTTTATTGCACATCAGAAACACACTGCTTCTGTGTGTAACATCATGGGAAAGTCTAAAGAAATCAGCCAAGATATCAGGAAGAGAATTGTAAACTTGCACAAGTCTAGATCATCCTAGGATGCAATTGGCCATAATGACCATAGTTACATTTGGAAGAAAAAGAGAGAAGCTTGGAACCCTAAGAATACCAATCCCAACTGTGAAACATGGGGATGGCAGCATCATGTTGTGGGGTTGTTTTGCTGCAGGAGGGACTGGGGCACGTCACTAAATAGATGGCATCATGAGTAGTGATGAGCGATTACGTTGACTATCGTCATCGGGTCGATAGTCAATATGGGCAATTATCAAGACGATTTCCGATAGTCGATAATAGATTATCACCAATGACCATTAAGGTCTATGGGAGAGGAACAACACCTTCATTATTACACCCAAACAGGGCTGGAGAAGCTGGAATTAACATCCACTACAGTCAAATGGATACGTGCTACATCTTAGGCAACACACTTACGTTAAAAAAGTCACATAAAAAAAGTCACAGACCATTCACTATCCTTGTCTTGTACCATAGCATGACCCTTAAACCTGCATGACCCACAGATTAAAAAGTGCCAGAAGGCAGTATTATTTGAACCATCATTTTACTTGAACTAGCATTGAATATCCCTGTCCTGGAATGCAGCATGAGCCCCAAACCTGCATGACCCCAGATTAAAAAGTGCCAGAAAAAGGAGTCTTTCAACCACCATTTTAGTTGAACTGGATATAGACTATCCCTGTCCTGGGCCACAGCATGAGCCCCAAACCTGAATGATCACCAGATTAAAAAAGTGCCGGAAATAGGAGTTTTTCAACCACCATTTTAGTAGAACTGGACATAGACTATACCTGTCCTGGGCCGCAGCATGACCCCAAAACCTGTCTGACCCACAGATTTAAAAAGTGCCGGAAAAAGGAGTCTTTGAACCACCATTTTAGTTGAACTGGACATTGACTTTGCCTGTCCTGGACCGCAGTATGACCATTAAACCTGTCTGACCCACAGATTAAAAAGTGCCGGAAAAAGGAGTCTTTGAACCACCATTTTAGTTGAACTGGACATTGACCAATTGCGATACACATCTGGGACAAGCATGGAGGGAAAGTGGAGTGTGTAAATTTTAAAGGGGAGGAGACTGGGATAGACTGATTCTCCAAAGAGAGACCCAATGGATCTACAGACTGGATTGTGCATATCCACGTGGGCTTAACGAATCACTCTCGTTTGCATGTTTCATCTAGCGATTCTCTTCCTTTTGTATCCTACCTACGGTGGAGATATTGTTACTAATCTTCCACTGTGTGAGAGATTTAGGGTATTTGATAGGGACTACTAGAGCCCATTATTACAGGGTCGCCCTTATCGTGGCGGGTGCTCTGTATTAGGCAGTTTACAGGTATGATGATAGGGACTTGATAGGTTCATACTCCTTCCATTGCCAATTTGGCTAGCTGTCCCATAGCACTGTTCTTACCCTTTGGGGTGTTTTTCACTGTGGATTATGATAAGGTTTTTTATATATAAATATTGATTAAAACTTATATTTTAAAGGGATTGTTCTATTTGGATTAGTAGTTTTGATTATATTCCTTCTTTTGATCACGTGGGAGGTTCTTGGATTTATTATTTAGTTGAGTATATGTAATGGCAGGATTTGTTTCAACCAACCAATATAGATACCAGTGCTTGGTTGCAGGAGGCGCAGGAGGTCTTTTCTGAAAAAACTTTGTCATCTCCAGTGTGTTCCCCTACAATTAAATTTGCTTTCAGGGACCTGACTCGAGCCCATAATGATTACGTTACCTCCTGGTGGGAAATTCAATCATTAGATAACTATATACAACAAAGGATAGTCCCCAGAGGATTGCGTATTACATTAGCACCAGCGGAGAGACTCAGATCTGAATCTGTATTAACTAAATGGGAGAAAGAGTCGATTGAATCATCTCTCCGCTTTATGCAGATTCTCTTGGAAGAAGAAAAGAGTAATTTTGAAAAACTCAAAGAGGGACTGAGGTTACAATCAGAACTTACCCTCAAGTTTAAAACAGAATCCGACTTTGAAGCTAGAGAGATTGAATTAAAGAATAGGATTCAAAGACATCAGAACTTCATAAAAGAGAAAAAACACAATCTCTTTTTGAGAGATCTGAAATACTTTAAGGAAGGTAAGGCATACTCCTCCCTACTAGTTAGGAACAAAAGGAGACCAGAGACTGAGACTGATATATCCTCTTCAGAAGCTGAGGTCTCGGAGTCTGAGAGAAGATATCCTTTCAATACGCAATACAACAGAGGCAGAGGTAAAGCGAGACGGGGTAAAGGCAAAAATTTATGGAATACTTCCATGCCTTCCTCCTCCTCTTCCTCGGGTTTGGGATCTTTTTTAGATCGGCAGATGCCGCAATTTCCCGTGAGAAACAGGGAGAGGAACGTGAAATAACCCAGACTAACAATCTGCAAATTATTAAGCTGTCGAAACGGGTGATGTCGGAAACTGAGATAAAGGTCCTTGAAAGGGGACTATCCTTTGTTCCCACCAACTATTTTAGGGAATTCGAATGGGTAAAAGATTTGAGTCTCTTTATTCGGAAGGTAAAATGGGCCAAATTTTTCTATAAGAAAGATCTTAAGGAGTGTGAAGGTTTGGGTCTGGAACCCATGGACCTAATAGGGGTAAGAACCCTTTGCAGTATTCTCTCAGAGGAAGAAACTCCGGTGGGGGAAGGCCCTTTCACCAATCTCTCTAAAAAAAAGCTCACGTATGCCACCGCCCCAACCTTATTCATGCATAGATGCGTTCTTTGAGACTGTTGTGGGTGAACTTAAGTGTCTGGACCATAAAATCCAGGGCCCTAACAACCTGTCAAGGAAGGAAAGATTGGCATTGAAAGATCTGAAAATGATAAATCTATCATAATTAAGGCTGCGGATAAGGGGGGGAATGTGGTGATAATGGATGTTCCCCCAAACAGCAAAAGGCCTTGATCTTTTTTACAA